>JAZGTJ010010163.1:0-18449 GCA_036877575.1 Botia almorhae | reverse complement strand
GACATGGATTAAATGTATTTGCCTCCACAGAAACTCCAGCCCTGTTATCTTAATAAAGTCAATACAACAAAAACAACAGCAAAGAAACTTTCTAAAACAATCAAACTTTCTGAAGATTGTTTCTGAAGCGACTCTAGAAGGGCGTCTGAGTGAGATTCGTGGAAGAGTTTTAGAGAACTTCCTGCTGTTTTAGAGGAATGAGAAGATTAAAATGAAGTGTTGGGTCAAGCACACCTGCTTCCACTTAAGAGTATTTGCAAACATTTCCATGATTGTAACGCTATGGGATCTGTGCATTGTAGCTAATGTTTTGTAAACAGGAAGGAATTACAAGGTTTCCTGCCTTTTAAAAAGCCTCAGACATGTACATAAGTGGCCTGAGTTTTCCCCACCACATCTTAGGTTTGTTTGTTTGTTGTTGTTTGCCTCAAAACAAGAACTACATTCGGCAGTAATGACTAATTGGTGTGGAAAACGGCTAATTTACTACTCAGTGTCTATGAACAAATTAGCAAATGTGTTCCAAGCAGATATTGTTCAATGAAATGTTGAGTGTGAAACAGAAATGTAGTCCAGGCCATAACAGTGTCTGGGGTTAATGATGTCATTTCAGAATAACTGTAGGTGTGTCACGCAAACAACACTTTGGGTAAAATTTGTCTGTACAGCACTGCATGCTAAGAGCCCATCAATCACTCGGGCCTGTCTGCTGTCAGGACCGAGGTTTTTTCAGCCAGGCTTGCAGCAAAGCAAATCACCACTTCATACAGTCTCGAATCTACCCTGCATTGCTGCTTCTGTCAGCACGCTGCAGTTAAAATGCGCAGCAGATAACATGCGCCGTGTCTGTCTGCTTCGAAGGGGCCACATTCTCCTCGGTCTGCTGTTTCTTAATTTGGAATGCAGCACCTGATACGGCTGTTGTCAAATGCGTCCAGTTGCTCTAATGCGATGTGTCAAAGTCGGATGGTTGTTCCCATGAGTGACACTGATTTAGTTCATTAGTACACATACATCTGTCTGATCCAAACCACCAGCATTGAGATGCATTCTGAAATGCGATTGCATGAAATTAAACAATGAGAGTCGTGCAAAACCATTTTATTATGAGAGATTACTGAATGACTGTAATGTTTCTGAGGAAGACAAAAGAAGATTTTTTTTAGGTACTTTGGTAACCAAACAACAGTGGCACCCATTGATCTCCACACAAAACCACTGAGACATTTGTCAGAATATCTTCTCTTGTGTTCCTCAGAAGAATAAAGGTCATATAGGTTTGGAATATGTGTAAATGATGGAAAGAGTTTAATTTTGGGGGAGCTATCCCTTTAAATTCCCCTCAACATATGTTGTTTCTTTACAGAACTGTCTTAGGAGAAGAGATGCAGGTTTGATCATTCAGCTCCAGGAATTAGACCGACAGATCAGTGACCTGCGATTGGACACAGAGACATCACATGAACATGTGGAAATGGACAGCCGGCCAAGCTCAGGTTCGAGCGTGTTGTCAATGCATGCTTGATGTTTGAGAAGAGATTGAATTTGGTTCAGCATCTTTGATGCAGTCAAAGGTTAATCTGATTGCCTGCAGAGTGTTTGCATATAAAATAATCTAGCTATTAGCGTAGATGGACGAGTTTCCAATAAAACATATTCACAATCATTCTTAATGTTCCCCAATCCAAGCTAACAAGGAACGTTTTTAGAACAGTGGCTAATGTTCTATAAAAGTTGTATCAAAGTTATCAGAAAACATTGCAGAAACCTTAGTAGAACTTTTTAACATTATATATCATATGTGTCACAAACGTTATTGTTAAGTATTTAATGTAATGTTTTAAAACCGTTACAGAATTAAGAAATGTTTCAGTAACGTTAATACAACGTCTAAAGAACTTAATGGAAATGTTCTTACAACCTCAAATTGTTAGCTGGGATCCCCTGAGGGAGGTAATCAGATGTCCTGCTTAAATTAAATCGAAGCTGACTTTAAGCTGACTTTGTGCTTTGAGCCAGTAGTGGCTTGTGTACCTGCAGGGCCTAACAGTTTGGAAACTGCTTAGCTGTTTTGTTTCAGCACTAATTTGCTAATATGAACAATCTGCCCCTGTGCTAGAGGCTCCATTAGTTTACATTCCAAATACAAGAGGTCATTTGAGTACTTCGCTGACTGCACTTCTGTTGGTGGAAAGTTAAATGAGGTGGAGATTGATTGTGTGTTAGCTGCTGTGAAAGTCTTGTTAATATGGTCTTATAGCTGCTGCTGATGGGAAGTTGACTTTAAAGTTGATATTATTTGCGTCAAAGCTAAACGTTTAAAGCTAGTTTGTGAGAGCTGTTTTGTGTGTTATTTGTAGTGGTTGTGAGAGATTCTGTTCTTCACTATTTTAATGCTAATATCAGTTGTCATGAATGGAGATCTGTTTCCTTTGACAAATGGATACTTTCCTGAAAGCTACATTATGCAAATTGTGGTTGTTGAATTGTAAAACAGATTAGTTAGCAGTAAAAAAGCAGCTTTGCCTTGTGTTATTTAATATTTTATTATTTCCTGTAATTGCACATAAACCTCATGTAGCATGCAGTGATCATTTCCTTTCTGAAGATGAGAAATGAGTGTGTTAAAGTCTCTCTCTCTCTCTTCCAGGCTTTTATGATCTCAGTGACGGTACATCAGGATCTCTCTCCAATTCCTCCAACTCCGTCTTCAGCGAGTGTTTGTCCAGTTGTCGCTCCACCAACTGCCTATGTGCCCCCCTCGACACCTCGTTCTGTGCCTCTGAGGGAAGGCACAAGCCTGCAGGTGAGATTCCCCCGTGACAGTTTGAGGTTTCTGGTCTTACCCATCAACACCCTCTCCTGTAGAAACACTCTGCTCCTCTGTAGCTTCATCAAACACAGCTCTGTTTACTTCATAATGACGCTTTCCTCCGGCTGATGTCACAAACACGGGCGTCTTTGTTCGTTTGTTTCTAGTTCCTTCAACTGACGTGGTTTTTGTGTGTTGTACTGGCGCTAGCTGAAGGAATTCTGTTATCACTTAAGCTTGAATGTGTAAACAGAGTTGAAGCGAGAGAAGTTTAGTCCCAGATGGAGATAGAAACAGTTTCACAGGCCTGCTGATGTCTCTCAGTCACACCTATAAGCCAGAAACAAAACACTTAGCACATCAAAACTAATCAACCCCCACCAGATAAATACTAGAAGTGTAGCAATCTACAACCAGCTGCTCTCACATGACAGTTTAAAACAAACAGTTTTAGTAATAATTCGACACACATTTTCTCACAGGAAAGTGTAACTATTTGCATTAAAATACATTAAATACATTAAAATGTAAAATAGTTACAAATTGCCATGAGATTGTGTTGGATAGTTTAACTCTCATTTTCTTTCTTGTTATATTGACTGTTGTGTTTTTTGGCTTTGGCAGATGAGCTGAGTGTTTGTACAGAGTGTGATTACCAGTATGAAGACTCCACTTCCAGTACAGTCCACAGGTGCTACTCCCCGTCCCCAGAAGGCTCCTGCGATGGCGCATCCAAGTACCACAGTGAACTCGTTACCAAGAACTGTAGTGATGTTCACCGGTACCCCAGTCCTCTCCATGCAGTGGCTGTTCAGAGTCCCGTCTTCCTTCAGTCCACAACTGCTCATCTAAAGGATGAGTATAGCTGTTCTAAACCTGGTGAAGCATCGAGTGATGAGCAAAAACTAGAGCAGCCGGTGGGTCCCCAAAACACATCCTGGCATCCTTCTCAGTCACACAGAAAACTGGATAGTTATATCTTTGGGTTGCTTCAGAAGAGAGCACAGCCTTTGAGGACCAACAAACCCCGAACAAGCATCAACATTGACCCCGCCAAGAGCAAGAGACAAGCTACTCTTTGCTCACGGGCTCCTGCTGCCGTTCAGACCCAGCAATGGGCTTCTGAACTTAAACCTAACTGGCAGGCATGTTTACTAGATGTGTCAGCAAGTAACATTGAGCAAAGTACAGCTTCACCCCAAAGACAGCAGGCTGCTGAGTCCAAAGCAGGAACCTTACAAAACGGAGCATCTTTTTCTCCAAGTCAACCACAGAATGGTTACTCAGTCAACGCTGATATTGACACTAACTGCCTCTTGAGGAAGAAAAGTTCTGGAGTCAGTAAAAGCCAGACATTAAGTGTTGTATCTAAAGACTGCCAGGATTTAGGCAGCCCAAACGCTGTTTCCTCTCCCAAACTCAACAAACATTCTTATTATGCCATTGAGGACAATAAGGCAGCCCAGGCAGTGAAGGCAAGCACAGTTAAGAGGGGTCCTAAGGATCAGGCCTCAACAGGATGTGGCAAAGAGTCAGAGCGGGTGCCACCAGAGTTACTCAGTCTTGGTTCCTCCTCACAAAGCCACGATGAAGGCGGTCAACTGGTCAGTGCTCAGTATGTCCTTGCACAAAATCAGAACATGAATCTCCACAAGCGTGGCACCAAAAGCATCAAGATTGTTAAAGTGAAAAACATCACTGGTGCTAAAAGCAGATCACATGTTTCTGAGATTGCCCAGGACAAGCTTCAGACACCATCTAGAAGGTCTAGACATGTGGACAATGTCCACCACCTGCACAAGTCCTCCAAGAAGTCCTCATCAAAGTCCAAGAGAATCCCAGCCTCCATTCCTGAAGGACGAATTCTGGAGAAGCACACCAGCTCTGCAGGTCAATCGTCTGCCCAAAGACATCACAGGCATCATCGACATCACGAGGCAGTTCTGGCCAAGCCCAAGTACAAGCGTAACGACTACCACCGGCGACCAAGAGTTCTCCACGAGATCCTGTACGAGGAGGCTAACAGGAAAGCTCATCGCAGGCAGAAGAGAGAAACGCTAGGCCACATGCCAACCATGTACCTGTCTTCTAACGCGCACTACACCAGTCCCTATGCTTATGTAGGGAGTGACTCTGAATATTCCGCAGAGTGTGCCTCGCTCTTCCATTCCACCGTTTTGGACACAAGCGAAGATGAGCGAAGTAACTACACCACCAACTGCTTCGGGGACAGTGAATCAAGCGCTAGTGAGGCAGACCACATAGCTGAGAGCAGCACCAGCAGCGACTCAGAAGGCAATGCAGGGGTCCATGGCATGACGTCAGCGCAGGCCAAAGCTTGTGTTAAAATCAAGGCTTCTCACAACTTAAAGAAGAAGATCTTGCGTTTCAGGTCGGGCTCATTAAAACTCATGACCACTGTGTGAGAGTCGAGAAGCTCAGAGGTCAGTTCAATCAAATTGGCTGCAAAACACACAGTCAAGTGCCTAGACAGAAATCAGCTGCATGACCTAAAACTGCCTGTCACACTCTCGACAGGGATCTTATCAGTGGAAAACTCCATTCAGTCCAGCTGTGTTGGCTGCACTTCACAAATGTTAGGACAAGCATCTGAGAAGCATCTGTGTTTTCCCCTGATGTCGACGTCTGTAGCCTTTAACGTTTTGTTTTGTAATTTATTATAAATGCAGTTTTTGCTGCAGTGCGTCTACAT
The DNA here is from genome assembly GCA_036877575.1 of Botia almorhae. Classification (NCBI taxonomy): domain Eukaryota; kingdom Metazoa; phylum Chordata; class Actinopteri; order Cypriniformes; family Botiidae; genus Botia; species Botia almorhae. The sequence goes on along the minus strand of JAZGTJ010010163.1, from coordinate 12,924 downwards.
AGCAAGAACTATGTAAATGCATCATTTATACATGGTTTACTTTTCTAAACAAGATATTTATAAGTTAATATATTGGGTTAGTCAGATGGGAAAATGCTGATGCAGTGTATTACAGATGCATGTTACACCTGCTGTTTTCAAGGGCTTGTGTTAAATGCACATTAAATATGCATGAGCAACTGCTACACCGTTTACTTTACTAGCTGTAAATGACATTTTTTGTAAAATAAATGTATATGTGGATTTCTTGTGTCATTATTAAATGTTACTGTTAAAATCATTTGATTGCATTGTTCTTTTTATGGTACTGGCTGGTTTTCCCAAATAAGCAACCATGTCAGTGTGCCGGTAAACAAACTGAACAATCATAATATATCACTTTTGTTTATTTTATGGCCTGAATTTAGAATATGTCGAGTGTCATGTTAAGACCACCCCAAACCCCTCACAGAACCAAGACTCTACAATGTTTAGCAAATGAATTCTGTGCTTCATTGATGCCACCTGTGTAACATATTTCAAGCACAGCCGAGCTCACAGCTGCCGCTAGCACAGTTTAATTCTGCACAGTGAAAACATGAAGATCAGATGTTGCATTTTAGTTTAGATTTATATTTAGGGAGGGCATGTAATTGAGGGACGTGTCTGAGTGAAATGGTGTTTAATTCTTTTGTGCTAAGTGAAACTTTTATGCATTACAAAGTACATTAACAGTTCTATCCAGGCCTATAAATATCAAAATCAACCAAACTGTATCTACAGTATCTACTGTATCTACATGTTAGAGAATGGTTCATTCTGACCACTGAGCCACTTTTTGTGTTGTTATTTGGAGAGAGCAAAGCAGACAAACTACATAGACATCAGAGCTGTTCTTTAGCATGTTATTTACATGCTAAAATACTTCATGTAGAATCTGCTGTAAGTAAACAGAGCACACGTTACACACGTGTTCTGTCCTGGCATGATCGGCTCATGTCTTCAGTTCTGGCTCATGTCCCGAGCAGTCCCATCTCCTGTTCTGTTTTCAGAGATGGCTGCCTGGAATAGGTCTGTCTTTTTAAAGGCCGGAATGTGTGTTTGGATTAGCACAGCTGTGTGAGCTGTCTTCTCTCTCTGGCCTTTAGGAACACATGGCTTTTCCCCCACAGAATGTCAGTTATGTAGTGTATATTTAATCTTATCTAAGTAAATTAATATAAGAGGGGTTGTCATAGGTTATTGTGTTTTAATGGATCAGCCGTGTATTCACACAGTTATTTTTTGGCGAGGTTTAATGTATTGCAGTTTGACCACAGAACTCATGGGCATGAGCTCTTTTTAAGAAGCCTCTTGTTGGTTTAACCTGATTGAGTGAATATATGATTTACATTTATGTGGAGGGCACAAGTGGACGCCATGCACTCAGGGTCAGTCTGGTCTCATGGAACAGGCGGGTGGGGCTATGAGAAGCATGCACTCAATGTTGGTTTAGCCTTGTTTCTGATCTGCTGTAAAGAGCCCAGTGACTCTCTCAGGCCTGTCAGAGTCTGGTCACCCAGAGGTCAAGTTAAACCAGTTGGACAACTGGTGAATAACCCACGCAAAACAATCTTCTCACCACAATCCAACATGTTCTTCTCACTCATTGTGAGGAGAGAAGTTCTCAGGCGTATCTTAATTTCAGCTCGTCTGCTACCAACTTAGGAATAACATTTTTGATATGATTTATAACATCAAAAACATTCTACTAACATTACTGCAAGAACATTTTTTTAATAACTTTGAGAAAACTTTTACATAATGTTAGTCAACATTCTGTGAATGTTTCCTATTAGCTGAGTTGTTATGTGGCCTCTTTTCTGTGTATTTATACTAATAAAATGTTGCTCTCATTCTGGTTTGTATTTACATGACAGGCATTGATTTTCTTTCTCTGCTAAATGTTTAGCCTCAACTGAACTCCTGACTCAAAACAGACCATTGTTTTAAACTGTCACCCTCATGTCAGTTTAAATACTGTCACATGAAGCTAAATAGTGCATCAGTGCTGCTGGCTCCTCCCTTATGCCCCACCCACCTCTCTCCCTTCTCTAGAATACACCCATCACGCCATCCGAATCCATAGATCTGCACTCGATGTGTGTTCATCATCACATATTGTCTGTTGAAAGCATGTAATGATCTCTGGAGCTCTGGCTTTGAGGAGAACAAGTGATGACAAGGCAGAAAGACACGTTGTTTGTGAGTCGTCTGGTTTCTCTTTTCTTGCAGTGCTCTGTCCTTCTCCACTGATCTTCAAACAGCCACCAAGAGTCATAAAGTGAAATGGGAGGAAATGGAGGACATGTATGAAGAGATTGGGAGTGTGAGGCTAAAAATGTTTCTCACATATTTTCACATTTTACAATTAAAATAAATTCTTATTCAGTTTCTGAATGGATGTTAATATCAAGTGTAACCAGGTCCTCTAACAGTATAAAGCAGTAACATTATTATTATTATTCTGAGCCCAAAACCACATGCTCTGTGGAGATAATAAAGATTCTCAGCTATCTGCAGTCTTGGGACGCAGCAGAAGTCAGTGTTTACCAGCAGCGCACTGATCCGACAGGCCATAACTCAGCAGCACACAGATAAATGCATCTCTATTTAAATAAGTTCTTTCTCTGACCTCTGAGTGCCGCAGGGTTTCAGTGTGTAATGAGCGCGGAGGGGGGAGCGAGTCAGTCAGGTGATTATCGTAAAACACATTGTCTCTGTAACAAACCCTTTCCCCTCTTAGCATCTCCCCTGTGTATCGTCAGAGCTTCAGCCCAGCTCCGGCTGGCTGTCAGGGGAGGGGTCGTCTACACCCCGAGGAGAGAATCAGGGCCTCGTGGAGGTCACAGGAGCCTGTGGAGAAGGGAGGGGACAGGAGCTGGTGGTCTCAGCAGGACCCTACAGTTCATTTGCTTGTAATGAGAGCTGCTGAAAACAGGCTTGAGGGAATCAAGGGACACTTTTGACCAGAGCTGTATTTGATGTTGGGGGGAAGGGGTCTTTACAATGGCTTTCAAACACACTTAATTAGGTTTTTGCATAAGTTGCAGAATGAGGTTGTTGCTATGAGACAAGTGTAAACAGTAGAATTTCAGATCATAATGGAAACATTCTGAGTTGTTTAAGAGATCAGAGCCCAATTTTATCTGCAGGGAATAAGATTCAGCCAATGGGACTCATAAACATGTATAATTCTCCTCTCTAACTTCTCTCTTGCGTGTCTAACAAGGTCCCTGGTTTGATATAATGAAGGACATGTTTGATACGAGCAGCCCGGCTTCATAAACACATCGATGACTCTGTTGATAAGTGCAGTGAGAGTCATTAGACTGTCCGGCTGAGTCATGACTCGCTCATAAACACATACACGAGTCAGTTTCACGAGTCTGCTCTGCCCCAGACAAGGTCTTCAGGATTATAATAAGACAGCAGGTGTGATGGCTAATGCTGTCTGTGTTTTGTGTCTTTAAGCCTCATGAGAATAAATGACAGCTGTTGATTCCACATCAGCTAGTGTGGTGTGCTACTGTATGTTATTTTTAACATTTTACAGAATACACACAACAATTAAATACACACAAAAAGTTAAAACTCTCGCACATGTCTCCTCTAGAGTTTCAAAAGAGACACAGCAGTGGGAAATACAGTGATATATTTCACCATGAGCACAATAATCATAATATCATAACTCATTTGTATAGCTCTGTACTCGTGTTATATATCAGCAATTCTCTGTTCTGTGCTTACAGGAGAAACGATGAGAACTGCGTGTGTGCTGAGCTCTGAACGTTCTGAGTTCTGCAGCTTTGAGCAAGATTTTCCACTTGGTGAGTAGCTGGCCATTCATTTCCCTTTTTCATTTCTGTCTTGGTGTTAATAGAGCTTAACATTTTATATATTATATTTGCTTTGTTTGAAGTTTCAGATTTGCGAGTCTGTTTAAAGAATGATTCATAAATCTGTTATGATTCAAATGTTAATAGAAGCAGAAACTGTGTTGTGTAGATCTTCGTTTAGCAGGAATCATTCTGAACTGTCTTCTATTAAGAATACATTAATGTTATAGACATCTAAACACTCATGTGGGCAGATATCTCAGTACAGTTTAGTGGAGGTGTGGGTGAGGTCGGAGGTTCGACCATTTGTTCAACTGAGATGCCAAACTTAGACCCAAATGCCACATCAACAGTGTAACTGTATACAAGTGTAGATATCCATACTGTCTCATATACACAGTTGTGTAGCATATGTTCATAACACAAAACCTTTGTTTCAGAACATCTTTTAGCAAGAACAAAACTTGTTCTTCCCTATCTGGAGCAACACAGTCAGAAAGTCTCGTAGCTTTGGCATGTAAGATCATTCTGAGTGTCTTACAGTGAGCAGCTGTGTGAGCATCTACTGCTGAATTTGGACTCTCCTGTGAATTGTTTTTAGCACTGGCAACAGAACAGAACTCAATCACACATGAAAGATTCCATTCGTCAGAATGATTTCATGGTTTATAAGTAAGTGCTATGTGCACTGTTGAGCTGGGTTCTTTGTATGCCCACAACAGCAATTCTTGTTCTGCTAACCCTGCTAATACTAGGTTACTAGGTTTCACTTTACCTAGGTTAGCAGGTAAAGTGAAACCAGTCGTTTAAGAAACCCATATAACCGTTCACGCCATGAACGCTGCCCAGTTTTGACCTGCTGAAACTGATACTGGACTAGCAGACACAGCTGAGCTCTACTGACCTCTCACTGTTTACATAACTAATTACCTGTAGCTTAAACAGTGTTGTGACTCTCAGTAAAAACATCTTAGAATGTTTCAGCTGAAGAGAGCCAGTGATTACCAACAAACCCTTCACTCTGTGTTCACTCTGTGTTTACTCTCTGTTCATTCTGTGTTTACTCTCTGTGTTCGCACTGTGTTTACTCTGTGTTTACACTGTGTTCACTCTGTGTTTACTCTCTGTTCATTCTGTGTTTACTCTCTGTGTTCGCACTGTGTTCACTCTGTGTTCACTGTGTGTTCACTGTGTGTACATTCTGTTTACACTGTGTTCACTCTGTGTTCACTCTGTGTTCATTCTGTTTACACTGTGTTCACTCTGTGTTCACTCTGTGTTCATTCTGTTTACACTGTGTTCACCATGTGTTCACTCTTTTTACACTGTTTACACTGTGTTCACATTTCATGAATCTCATAAGTTAACACATTACTACTTTTCACACGTGTATGTCATATACAGACTGCTTGTTTAAAGAAGCCAAAAACAAAATACCAAAAAGAGATCGTTAGCTTTGATGGGTTTATGAGAGAGAGAAATGGAAGGGGTGAGGAAGTGTGTGTGGGGGGGTGACAGGAAGAGGCTGCTGTGATGAAGAGCTGGTGAGGGCGAGACATCTCAGCTGGACCCGGCTTTGAATTGGTCGCCTGACCGCGGGGGAAATGTTAAAGAAAGAGTCTGATTCAGGGACATACCAACAAGTTGCTCTTCACAAGAATCAGAGGAAGTCTGTGAGATTCAGTTCTAAGCAACTGCATGTGAGTCTGCTTTCAACTATTTCTCCATTAGCGTTCGAGGATCAGTGGGGACGGTTAAAAGCAGTCTCAGTTCGCTGCAGTGGTTTCTGTGGGGTTTATCTTCAATGAAAAGGCAACGTTGTGGGCTGAAGTGAAAATAAACTCAGACTATAGAGGGAGATATGAAGCAGCTTTAAAGTGGCCGGTAAAGATTTTGGCCAGTCTTGAGAGAAGCGCTGTATCAAATCCTGGAACCCCACACGTTCTAGATTTTACTACAATTGGCAGCCTTCAGGAGATCTGAAGATGGAATAATTTCTTAAGCGCAGCTTCAAGTCTGCAGTCACGGAAAGCTCTTGTATTTGTTTTTGTGTGTTTCACACTTTATATTAAAGACAGTTCCAAAGAAAAGTTAGAAGGAGGAGCATGTCAATATAATCTGGCCAATCAACATTCTGATAGCTGCCAACAATTCCTCCGGCATCTCCTATTTTATTTCTATCATTAGCTCCACAGAGTCCAGTCTCACGCTGGAGTCCGGTCTCGCGATGGGGTCCGGTCTCACGCTGGGGTCCGGTCTCACGCTGGGGTCCGGTCTCGCGCCGGAGTCCATCCGTTTTTCAATTGCTAGTTAAACCTGTTTGACTTTTGCACAATTGCTTATTTATATTACATACACAAGTCTGTTTTCCGCGTCGTCATGTTTTATTAAATTAGGAGTTTGACCTTCACATTATATGTTGACGTGATATTTCACTCTTTAAAAAAGGTTCTTTAAAGGTTCTCACAGTGATGCCACAGAAGAACCATTTGGCTCCTTTTTCTTTCTTTCCTACCTTTATAATCTAAAGACCTTATAGTCTATACCTTTATTCAAGAACCTTTTGTAAAATGGGGAAGGTTCTATGGATGTTAAAGGTTCTTTAGGAAACCACACTGCCAAAAATGGTTTTTCTATGGCATCATGAAGCAGCTTTTGTTTTTTAAGATGTATACACAACAGTTTAGTCTCAAAGGCTAGAATCATGCAGAAATGGCACAATTAACTTGCAGTGATGGATAAACATGCAGTCATTGCTGTGGTTGTGTTGTGTTGTCATGGTTGTTGTTTTTGACTTGCACGTGTCTCTCAAGGGCTGGATGACAGCTGACCTTGTGCAAAAAACTCCAGGGTGCTTGTATCACTAATGGCTACATGCTAAGAAAAGCAAGACGGAAATGTCTGATGTGTACAACAGATTCCCAGCAGCTCAGCTTCTCACTCACACAGTTCTTCTCTGGTTAAGATCCACAGGCTTGCAGTGCTAATCCCTGAGGTCATCAGTTCACCTGGTGTCCACTCGAACCCATCTGAGACTCACTCACTCACCTGCCTCCCTCTCCACCCGGTAATGACACGGCTTCAGTTAGCTGCTTAGTGACCATAGCAATGTTCATGAGGTTAAGATATTTAAAAGAGGTTAAATCTATGTTTTTTTCACCCAAATCTGACTGGCTTTCAGATCTGCGGTTGCATGTAGTCATTTACTATAGAAATCTTGTGCACATTTCATATGAATGAACCCACAAACAGAGCTCACACACACACACACACACACATCTAGAGATTTCCCAGGGGGTGATTCAGAGGTCACAGAAAGGTCGTTTCCAGCTGACATTTCTAGTTCTCTAAATCTGTTCAAGGCAACATGAAATTAAAATTGATCCTTAAATTGATTTTCTCAATAAATGTTTCTGTGCTTATTGTGCATGTTACATTAGTGCCCCATTATTTTAGAAAATAAATTATTTGCTTATTTGTTTATCTAAGCAGTATTACTTTGTAGTGATATACTATAATCTAGTGGAAAACACTAGATTTAGTATCTTTACATGTATTTCACTCACATAAATCACAATATTCAAACTGTTTTTTTTATTTATAGTATTACTTAAAGAAAACAAAGATTATGCTTTTTGGAACTGCATTAACTGAGACGTCGTTAAGTTTTTGATTGAAATAACTGCAAATAAACGAATGTCTGTTTATTCATGTAAATGTCACAAAACGATCTTGGCTGCCTAATTGACTTTCAATGAGCACAATTCCCTGAAAGACAGACACCCAATCAGAAGGTGCTGCTACATGAGAATGGAGAATTATTCTCATTGTAAGAGTGCAGATGGTGGTACAGGCTTACCTGTCTCCACAGGCCCTGGAGAGGAGCTGGGGATAGAGAGCCAGTTTATCTCCCTCATTGGGCTACATGAGCTGCTGGTGAAATACAGCTTGAAATGTTCATGTTCCCTCATCTGGAAGATAATGAGGAAAGTCTGTATTTGTCAGCTGGGCAAGCCGTGACCTGCCACCACTGCGCTGTATCAGCTGCATCTGTTAGAACAGGTGCTGGTCTACACTGTAAGACTTTTGCCACGATTCTGCAGTCTGTGACAAAATTGTGTGTGTGTGTACACATGTCCCCACGAGGATGGTAAAAGTCACACACACCTACATTGTGGGGACGATATTATACCTTATATATTACACCTTTAATGTCAGGTAATGTTGTACAGTGTCTCTTGGCTTTTACTCACAATCTCTCTGGAATCATGTTGTACAATGTGACAAGCAAAAATCACACAGTGTATATTGTTATTTGCTTAACGAGGAGTGATTGAGACTGGACTATATTTCACTGTTGTGTTCCTGTGTCATTTAGAGTTCTGTCCTCCGTCAGCTGTTTAAACGTGCACAAGCTGTTGCGAATCGCTTCCGGGTCATTTCAGAGGAAAGTGACCTGTCACATTATTTTCTCATCAACCAAAAGCACAAGAGACCACTGCATGACTGCAGTCATCCATGCTTACAGAGGGTTGCCTTGGAAACCAGCTGCTCAGCAGGAATGCTGAGAGAGGACCCTCCCCAAAACTGGAGAAAGTAACGGTTCAGAGAACTGCAGAGAATCGAGGGTCAGCACAAAGTGAGCTGTTAGTATTGCATCTTTTCTCTAGAGATGACTGAGATGTTTTAGCCTGGAAAGGCCACAGTCCGCTGAGCAAACAGAGAACACCAGTCAGTGCTCACCACTGCAAACCCACCGAACAATATTAGGTTGTAAGAATGTTTCCGTAACATTTCTATTGAGTAACAAAAACATTTAAAAGTTCTAGGAATGTTTAAAATGTCCAATTGTATTAACAATTGTTATGAGAACATTTTTCAAAGGTTTTTTTTAATTCTGTAATGTTTTTAAAACGTTCTGTGTTCAGCTATCAGCAGCTCGAGACATTGTGTTGGTTGGAGTGATGGGAACACAGAAAGCCTGACATGCAGCAGCACGCAGAGCTGCAGGCGAGAGATAAAGACGTTGATCGCTGCAGGGAAGGAAATGAAGTGGCCACACCACACAGTAATCTCTCTCTCTCTCCCCCGGCTAAACTGGTTCCAGTCTCCCGTCTGTTTCTCAGGTGAATGGGAGTTCTGGCAGTGAGTGCTACAGTGCTCAGCTCATGTTTGTTCAGTTGCTCTGATGAGACCGGCCGGTTTAAATGACGCCTCTGATTTCATGTTCTCTGATGAGGAGCTGCTGAAAAACACTGTGCTGCAGTCTGAGACACACATTCCCTGCAGCCCACCCGGCTAACAGAAAATGTTCTCAGGATGTTGGCTAACATTTTCAAAACGTTCTCTCAAAGATATCAAAAAACATTCTTGCAGTAATATTAGAAGAACATTTTTTAACATTATATATATATATGACTCCTTTCAACTGCTCTGCCAGACTCCAGGCGCAGGATTGTGGGATAACACAGTCTGTGCATGAGGGATCATTTTCAACTGTCAGCCTCAGATAATTCTAGATTCATTCTATTTCCTGTGAAGTGTGCCACTCAGTTAACATCTGTTTGGGGTTCTTGGGGGACTTGTTTGTAATTAATTTAGGTGTAAACTCACTTCACAGCAGCTGGTGGAAGGCAAATGTTTTCACAAATTGATCTGTTTAATTGGCTGAGGTGTTAATCAAGTTTGCCTGCTGACTACACACATCAGAGAACAGACGCACATAACATCACTGTGGAGTTGTGCTTACACAACATGTTTCAGCATTCTTTGATTAAAGACATATAAAGAACATCGAATGAGTAGCATTCAAAGAGGTTGAACAATGGCAGCAACAACAATATAGAAAAGGTAAGAAATTTTAACAAATTACATAAATGAACAATAACCTCTGTACCTTTAGGGGTCTCAGGGCATTGCTACTTGGTTATTGGTGTGGTTGCTTACTGGTAAACTATAAGCTAAAAATGACTAATAACAATTGCTTTGATAAATGTTGAGTTTAGGTTTTGTTCACACTCTTTGTTGAGTCACAAATCTTGATTCAAATCCACACAGCTCAGCTTTTGACCAAATGTAGTGTAGTCACCAGACAGATGGTTTCTTCTGTTCTTCACCTCTACAATCTTCTGTCAGCTCGCGTTCAGGTTAGAAAGACAGACTCGAACCTCAGACACACGCCAAATGAAGCTTCACTGTCATAATATTTGTCTTGACACTTAGAACTTCCTGAGATCTTGGAAAAGTGGGACAGTGGAGGTGTCATGTATGGAACATTAAAGACCACTGGCTGTTTATTTGTTGTCAGATGGAAGGCAGGGTGTGAAGAACTAGGCCAGTCCTGCTGTTCAGCTCCACACAATCAAAGGGAAGTGACCCTAATTGGTGACCCCCCCCCAACATGAACACACCCAGGTGTCCTCAATTCACAAATATTCCCAACCAATCAAAATACAAGAAGGACCTAGATATGCACCTCAGCACTCATCAGAGTGTCAGCTAAATCTGGTGAACATTAAATAACCTAATGAAAGAGGAAAAAGAGGAGAGATGAAGATATTCTAAATGCAATATGGTTTTGAACAGACCTGTAGCAAAAATTACATTTTCAAACTGTAAGTGGTGTGAAATCTATTTTAAATCAGATTCTAGAACTGTGTTTCAGTCTGATTTTCACATAGTTTAACATTGTCTTTCCTTAAACTCTTGTTTGCATGTTATAACAGTTTGTTTGAGTCCAACACCTTAACCACTCAGCCAGGTCTTATCTTTACTGATATTCAAAGTTCACAATTATTGTGCTGTGTTTAAAACAGCTGTTACCAGGAGTGGGGTTCGAACCCACGAGGACATGTGTCCATTGGATCTTAAGTCCAACGCCTTAACCACTCGGCCATCCTGGTTGTGTTGTTTGCTCAGTGCCTATACTGTATATTCTGCACAGCTCAGCAAACAATCGCTTTAATTAGTAGTTAATTGACTAATGCTGTTCTGCAGACCTTGTGTCACTAACTTTACCGCCACCAGCCTGGTCTTTGTCTCTTACTGTGCACAGTTTAACCGGCCATTGTCCTGCAGTAATGTGAACTGTTCCTCAAGAAGGTTTGGACACAAAAGCCCTTCAGTGCACATGGAGACCTCAAAGAGCCTTCATAATCATTCCTCCATCTCCAGCTCTTCAAAGACTCCTTTATCATTCAGAACCCCTCTCTGTTCCTCCTGGTCTTTTTGTTTAGGAGCGGGGAGGCACCGGCCCTCACCTCCCCCCTCTTCTGACCAGCACACTTATTCCAGTGTCTCCAGGGAGCTCATACAGAGGAGGGCAGCTGATAATAACTTTGGGAGGAGGAGATCACTGTCTTATGATGATGCTGGTGCTGTGTGTGTGTGTATCTGCACACTGAACACTAACAAACAACTAAAACTAGTTGAATTAATTAAACAGCCACTGGACTTTGGTTGCACTTTTAAGAAAGACATTATAAGAATGACATTATAAGAGTGAATTAGGAAAGAAAGAAATTGTACTGTTACATGTTCTTTAGTGTTTTCTGACAGATTTACACAGCTCACTCCAGCACAGTCTGACCTCACAGGCGGTTCTTTCTCTGTGGTGGTGAGGATGTTACATCCACTGCTGCTCTGAGTTACTCTGTGCAGTTTAAGAGGTTGTATATGCCACTTTAATATGATATGCGTAGGATAGACATGTTGCTCTCTAAATGAAGAGTTTGTGGTTGACTTCTGGTTTAAATCGTGTGGCGATCAGGCTGACCGGCGCAGGAAAAACAGCTGCATTTTTTATGTCAGAACGAAGGAAAACACACGCAGCTCCTGCCAGGCGGAGGGTCTGTCAGGGTCGTAACCCTGCACCTGAGCTAATCAGTGACATTATAAAAACAGCGCTCTCTCTCTGGGGTCTGTTTGTTTATGCAGTCCGGGGTGGCCCACGCTCGGCCTGGCCCGCAGGACTGCACCTGGTGCAGTAAACACTTGTGCCTCACTTCTGCTGGAATGAGGTGCTAAAACTGAGCAGGAGAGAGGAAGAAACTGTCAGGTGGGGCTGTAAATCACTGCATTACATGCATTCAAATTGTTTTCTGTACTAGAAAAAATGGGTGTTGCTGTGGAAACTGTTTTAATTTATGTTCATATTTTGTAAAGTTGATCACACATGATTTCTACAGAAGATGCTTCACTAATGGGCTGCATTTACATTTGTTTCTATGTTCAATACACTGTAACATACAATTGCCATTTTTATATTAAACACATGAAATGTACATTCAGCTAACTAGCATTCTGTGTTGAATCATGTCTACATTATCTTACTGTATTCTATTAAAATTCACACGGTTCTACCAGGAGTGGGGTTCGAACCCACGTGGGCATGCACCCATTGGATCTTAAGTCCAACGCCTTAACCACTCGGCCATCCTGGTTTGGTGATAGTTTATGTGCAGACTGAGGTACACTCATAAAAGAAGAACCGTATTTGGCTCTATGGTTCCATAAAGAACCTTTAACATCTGTAGAACCTTCCTGTTTCACTAAAGATTATTTGCAGTGTATTAAGGTTCTTTAGACTATAAAAACGTAAGAAAGAAATAGTTGTTTTCAGAACCTCTTACTGAATGGTTCTTTTCAGAACCTCTTACTGAATGGTTCTTTTTTAGGTTGTAAGAACATTTTCCGAATATTTTCATTAGGTAACAGAGACGCATCATATTTTGAATGTTTTATAAACCAGAGAACCATAGGCAACATCCCGAGAACGTTCCCTGTTAGCTGGAACATTTCCTGTTAGCTGGAACGTTCCCTGTTATCTGGAACATTTCCTGTTAGCTGGAACATTCCCTGTTAGCTGGAACATTCCCTGTTAGCTGGAGCATTTCCTGTTAGCTGGAACGTTCCCTGTTAGCTGGAACGTTCCCTGTTAGCTGGAACATTCCCTGTTAGCTGGAGCATTCCCTGTTAGCTGGCTAATAGTGCAGAACACATTTCCTCAAGGTGTCATGTGTAATACTCAGGATATCTCCGACACTAAATCTGAGTTATACTGTGATGC
>JAZGTJ010010162.1:0-18449 GCA_036877575.1 Botia almorhae | reverse complement strand
GTTTAGTGTCGCCAGCAAAACTATAAAACAATTAGCTGAAAGCACCACAAAATGATATTAAAGTACTAAGATTAAATCATCCATTATTGGAGTTAAGAAAGATGAAAGGTCTTGATTCTTCTGGTTATTGCATCTCATCTCTTCCACTTCTTCCACGACCAAAGTGATTAATGCAATAAAACCAGTGATCAGTATACAGGGTACAGTAAGTCTTAGCTTGGTAAAAGCGGATCTACTCATGCTTGTTAACCTAAAGACAACAGATCGCACACTGTAGTATCAGTATGATGTTTTCCATAATGACTATTTACAATGCACATTTCTCTAATTTGATTTAAAAATATGTTATGTCCCCTTTCTGGGAGAGGAATTGCCTTGTAGTATCCACTCAAGTCACCTAATCTCTTATGATACCAAAAAGCACATTTAGCATAAGCTTGTGTTTAGAGACGGATTTTCTGGTCCGCCGAAGCCCCTGAGCCAAGCTCACGCCAAACTGTCTGCACAGACAGCCAATCAAATCTCGTACCTTATTAAGGACTGCTGAACAACATGTTTTATACAACATGCTGAACAGCATTGATGTTTTGTTTGCTCCTGCCGATAAAGCTTTACGCCCCTTGTAGGCATGTCGGGAACACTCTGAAAAACAAACCTATTGGCCACATCAAGGCCCATTGGTCATTTAATCTGACCACCTCTAAAAGGTTGTGCTGTAAAAAATGTAAAGGTAAACATGCTCGTATATGGAATATTTATATTTGTAAGTTGTCCGATTTATAAAACACCCAAATAAAAATAAATAATAAATAAATCTGATAAATAAACAAATAAATCTGCCCATAAGAACACAGTAAAAAATCAATCACAGTAAAAATCACAGTAAACCACTCAATCTGTTTGAAATAGAATAGAAATTATGGTTATCATTATATATATATATATATATATATACATACTGTATAAAGTAATATGTATAAATATTTTATATTGTTATAACTTTTATTGCATATACTGTATATTACTGGTCATTTAAACAGATAACACTATAAAATAGCAACATTCCCGCCTCTCTACATTCCAATCCATCAGCAGCACCCAGGAGCTCAAATGCATCACATTACAGTGAGAAAGTGGTAAGCTGACCCCTGAATAACTCACAGACACAAACACATACATTTCAATGGCACAAAAATCCTTGTGTTGAAAATACATTGGGCAAAAGAATCCAAGTGAAATCCCTCAGATTTGACCTTTGACCCTCACATATTGCAATAGGCTGCTAGGACTGATTAAGTCTCATGAAGAAATAAACGCGCCGAAGAATTTGTACATGTTTCTGTCTTTTAAGTAAATACAACCCAAAAAACTCAATCTAAGGGAAATAAATGCCTACCGTTAAATTGACACAACAATTAGAAGATACAGAACTTAAGGGTTACTCCAAACATTTTGTCATTATCAGAAGTCTACAATCATTGCAGTATGGGCACTGGGTGAGGACAACCTTTCCCTTGAGATTCATTAATTTCCTAACATATCCTAAAGAATATATTCAATCAAAACGAAATATGCTCAATCTCTGGAGAAAAACATTCCCAAAACGGATTTGTAAACCGAATAATTAAACATCTCCGTACTTACCCCAAGAGAAAAGAAGAGCTTTGAGTGTTGGAAGCGCAGGCTGAGAGCAGTTGCAAAGCTCCTGCTGATGGAACAAAAATAATGTGCTCACTTAGGGAATGCCTCACTCAGCCTCCCCATGTAAGGGTACTCTTAAGACTATATATAGCATTTACCTCAATTTTCAGACCCATTTTACCGACTGAACGACGAGAAGACAGAAGTGATTTAGAAGAAAAGAAATGTTTATTTTATAATAAGAGTAAATTTTCAGAAAGATCGTATTACGAGTTACTGTACATATACAGTAACTCATATATAACATTGGATAAACTTCCCACTAACTTATGGGACAGAAGCATATTTGCTGTAATGACAGCAATAGAGGACCATCTTCGTTTAAAATCCAACCTGTGTTTTTTATCCTTCTCTAGGGCCTTCAAAAACCCCTAAAATTGTTACTGTTAAAATATCCTAGTGTTGATTATCAAAGTGACAGTTTATGTTTAATATTTTTCATTTTCTCCAAGTATAGCGATTCCGTAACGATGCTTAAGTCGGCATCTTAGGAGCCCATTTTAGGGTTTTAATGCTCCCTCCTTCCCTGCAGTTGCCGGGATCTATTTTTAACAGCAGATAAAACACCAAGACTGTAAACGACACCCTCCAGTTACAGTACTGCTGTACAAGACATTAACCAATCAACAATGTCAACCAGACCGGGCCCTGTATATTTACATTAATGATTGAAAACAACATTGGAAATTGATTATTTTGACAGCTACAGTTTTGCATGTTGAATAATTCCGCAATAAAAACCTTGTAATTGTGTGGTAATACATTGTACATGCCAAAGTTAATCACTGTTAGCCTTGTGTCTTGCATGCTTATGGAAGTCAGGAAACCGTTTTTGACCAAATGGCAGTATTTGATAATCAACCCTTTCCCACGTTAAATAGATGTTTAATCTTCAACCTAATGACATGATAATGAACACGCCAGCTGGCAGCAGTTGTGTGAATGAGTTCTACAGAGAAATGGTTTGTATTTACCACTGCAGCCTTGTGGTGGCATTCTGATTTACTGCATACAGGCTAATGTATATAATACAACAAAAATTACGTGTTTTTTCTAGCAGTGCATAGCTAAACAATTAGTTTCCTTGAAGGAATGGCTTGCACAATGGCTCCTAATGTTATTTTTTGCAAAAAAAGTACCAAAAACGATTCTTTTAAAATTCAGAAGACATTACCAGAAGACATATCTAGAAATACATCTTTTATTGAGCATCTTCCGCTGGTCAAAACAAAGAAAAGCTGATACGCAATCAAATAACAAACAAGAATCACAAGAAATTATCTTTAAAAATCTTTTTACAAAAGCAGCATGTTCTTTAGTGAAAAGATACCCATAAATCTCAAAAGCATATTTGGTGCAGCTTGCTTGTTTTGGAAAAAGCAAAACCCCAAACAAACAATAAACAGCAACAACAAAAATATGTACAAAGCATGTACTAAACCCTTCACTGAAGTTGTGTAATTTGTGCTTGAAGTTAGATTTCAAACAGCTAATTAAAGTGCATCAAATCTCAGCAGTTTGAGTGCCTCAGGCATAAGAGTGCATAGATATAATATCTGACTTTGCCGGGTATCACTTTATCATTGACATCATTACATACAGCATTGAGTGCACTGTAGTTACTGTTACCATAAGCTGTTATACAGCACTTACATTCAGGGCATAATGCCAAAGGAGAAGTACCTGTTATTTAAGCCATGCAGTCATCACAGGAATTGGAAACTTATATATACGGTAAGTTTGACAGGAATGTTCATTTCTATTGACTTGAATCTATATTTCAAAGAGTGTCATTTAGAAATTCTTCAATATTAACCAAAATAAGGAAAAATGAGAAATAAACAAAACTGATTTCAAATGAATGAAATAATACAGTTTTAGGATTTTCATCCAGATGCTTTAAGTGTTTGTAGTAAAACCTTTATTAAAATTATATTTTTTTAAATGAGAATAAACTATAATCTTAAAACATGACATCTCTAAACATTATCAACAAGTCTATATAATAACTCTATACAAGAACTCTAACAAGTTATTATTCAGTGCTGCTCAAAAGGAGTGAAAAACCCTGATCAAAAAGTTTTATATCTAATAAATGCAAAAATACAGTCAAATTTGAATAGCATTTTAAAGGATGTCCACCCAAAAACTCTGCCACCTTTAACTTGTCCTCATATTGTTTCAAACCATATGACAAAAATACCTCCCTCTGTGTCCCATGCAGGAATGTTCTATGGGTTTGGAACAACATGAGGGTGAGCAAACAATTAAAGGATTTTCAGTTTGATTTTTGGTGACCTTTCCCTTTAAGTACCTGCAGCCCTCTGTTTAAATATACACAAGCATTTCTGACATTTTAATGTAAACATTACAATTTCAAAACAAATAATACCATTTCTGTTTGTAATAATACATACTGTTGAGATGCCTGATTTAGCTGTGTTGAGCCTGAATAATAATAAATAGCCTTAGAATCACTGAACTAGGTGTGCATAGAGAAGTGTTTATACTAAAAGGCACATTAAAGCTCTGTTTTATTTCACATCGTTTATGGAGGTTAGATGTCATTCTGTATCTGCGATCATACTTGTGCTGTCCCCATCACCAAAGTTGCGCTGATAACGTACAGTCGAGCTGAAGCGGTGTCGGTATTTTCGGTATATGACGAAGGAAACGACTGCCACGATGCAGATGAATATGATGATGAAGAAGACCGAAACTGCACGGTTGCCTGATTCTAAAAGGGAGTTGGGGGGCACAATCAATCAATTATAAAACAGATCTCGGCTTACTCAAAAAGTCGAGACCACTGGTAAAAATGCTTTGATTTAGTCTTAAACTTTTCTATACCAATCATATTATTATCTTAATATTGATCATTAAAATTGAACATAAAATCGACTAGCATTTAGTAGTACAGTATACTTGTCTTTTGTTTTCATGACAGCATGCACTTGCGTTTGCCTACACAAGTCTGTACACAAGCTCAGCATATGATAATGTTTCTAAGAGCATGTTCTGTTTGAAATGAATATTTAACATCTTAACTCCTACAACACATCGGAGTTAAGATGAGAAATGTCACGAATTTGCTAACACGTCATATGAGATGAGTGTGATCCTGCAGAATCTTTTCCAGATTCTTGTTTAATTGGACCATAAAGTTTCATTAAAATAGTTTAAAATCCTTAAACTTTTGTTATTTCCGAGCTTAAATACATTTTGAAATGCCAGATTTTTAATGTGGTCTCAGACTAAAGTCTTGCTAAGGTGAGAGATTTTGTATCAGACTCACGGGCTGGTGCTTTGCAGACGATTCGGCTGCGACTGTTTGAACAGCTGGCTTGGGTCCAGGTACCATTACTCGACACCATGACTGCACAGATCTTTGAAGCAGTCTGTGATAATTGTGGCCTTGATTTTGTGACCCACTTAGAGAAATCCAACTCACTGCCATCTTCCCAACTTGTAGGTTCACCTTAGTGGTAGGAGATTTACAAAGCTTACATCAAAAAGCTGGAATAAAATTAGCCTTGTTTTTGTCCTCATTAAAAGCACATTTTATTCTTACATTCTGGGATTTTACAATTGGCAGAGAAAAACCCTAATCAAAAATGTAATATTTAGGAAAGGCAAGAAAACAACAAAAATGCAGTCTAATTTTAAAAGCATTTTAAAAGATGTTCGCCCAAGATCAAAGAAAACAGGAGTACATTCAACAACCAACACAAGACAGCAAATACAAAGGCATTAAATAGGGAAGGAACTAAGGACGGTAACGAGGGAAAGCAGGTGAAGAGGGTGGGGTCGGAGAGCACATGGCCAATGTAAACAAAGGCCATGTGCTTCCACAGACAACAAAGACCCAGAGCATGAGTCCAGATCCAGACTCTAAGAAACAAGAACCAAGACCGAGGTTGAGTCAGGATCTAGACATCATGCTCGAACATAAAACACAGGGACTGTCAGAGTCCTGGCAAGGGAACTAGGAACAACTCAAGGCAAGAATCCAAGACCCTGACAGGTATGTTAACATCTTTATTTACCTTTGTTGTCAAGGTTAAGCCCCAGCCACACTCGGCTGGTGATGGAGGGATTTTCATTTAAATACTTGCAGACAAAATCATTCTCCTCTTGACTACTGATGGTTAACAGCTTGGAAGATAAATCTACAATTTAAATTGGTGCAACAGAAATTTATTTAAAATTATTTTTGCTTTATGTCAGGTATCCATTTACTTAAAACAACAACTAACCCTAATCACCTGGCTTAATATGAAATTATTAGCCATTTATAAGTAGTTTTCTCAGTCTGGAAAGTAACAACAGTGTTGGTCACTCTTTAATTCAGTCATGTGTTCTCTTCATATAAATGGGAGGTTCTTGGCCAGATTAAGCTGCTAAGTGATTTACACTTTATTCCAAAATCTTATCAATGTGAGACTAAGTAAAAGTTAAAGTAAGTGGAACAGACACTATTTCATAAATGTGTGAATATATACATTTAAGATATATAGTAATACAGGCCACATCAAGATACACAAACTCACCTAATGACTGACACACATTCTTGGCCTTCTCCATGCTCATGACAGAGTAGTTGTGCGTATTAAAAGCGTAACAGTGATCTTTAAATGCGACCCAAGATGACTGATTGTTATTTTTCGGACAGCTGTTGCTCTGAGAAGAGACGTGTGCACTAGTTTCTATAACAACAACACAAAAAATGAAATCAGTTTGAAATCAACTTTTCAGAAGAACGTTTCTGTCAGTGCTATGGTGAGTGGGTGCTGGTCTTACCCTCTTTGATGTTATTGTAGCAGATGGCTCCCTCTTGCGTCGAATGGCAGCCAACTGCCGTCCAGGTGCCTTTAGAGTCCACAAACACGCACTTCTCCTCAGTTCCAAATCCATCATTCACAAATCCATCCGGCTGGTATTTTACCAGCTTCCCATCTGACCATTCAAAGGGCCACCCGGTTAACTGGAGGAACATGATGAAAAATAACATTATTATAGCAGGAACATACTTAAAATTTTTCACAAATAAGTTACTACAATCTGGTTTACAATTAAGACTAAAGCTGATATTTGTCAATAATCATTATTGGGTTAAAAATGCTTTACATCTTGACTGGAAAGCCCGATCCAAAGTGAAAAGCCATCTCTTTTGGCAATCCGTGCCATGTTTTCATTGTCGATTTTATCAGTGATGCTGGCGAGATGACCTCCGTTTTTGCCACACTCTTGTAGTGCCTGATACCAATTCATTTTCTTGGCCACACGACGGTAACTGATGCCTTCTGGAGCCTCAATGTCAACCACGTCCTTCATGTACTCATCTTTGGGACCTTTAACAACAAATGCATACTTGACATAGATAAATAGAAACACTTTTTAGTATATAGATTTTAGGTTAAAATACTTAAACAGTAAAGTTAAAAAATCTGAGACCACGCTGTAAATCTGAGATTTAAATCTGAAACTTGGAAATACGCTTTTAGCTTTCCAAAAATGTAGAACAAAGACATTATGACATAAAATCCTTACATGATGTCACTAAGGCAAGTGGAATTAATCAGGAGCATATACAAATACAGTACACATACAGTATATAGTACAGATAATTTCTCAAATGTGGTGATTTTTCAAATCAGCTTTTTAATCAAATTGTTATGCTGATAATAAGTTAAACCTTATGTAAACGTAAAACCTTTATATTAAAAAACCAAAAACGCACACAAGAAAAATTTGCACAAATGGTCTGCACAAAAAAGTAAAACTGAACCCTAACAATTGTTCTATGTAACGCGTAAACAGTGCAAATGTGACAATTAGAACAAATTTAGCATCTTAATGAATATAAAAAAGTACCGTTCTCAATTTTGCACACCACAATACTCTGCTGTTTGAAGGTTGTGAAAAGGCGTTGATTTGTTATCACCTCCCATTCTCCATTTAGTTTCAAACCGACCATGAAGGGCCCTGTGATGGCTGGTCTTCCATCATCTTTCCACCTGGAGTACTGCACATTGCTGCCATCCAGCCACTTCAGCTGCTCATCTGCATGGAAAACAGCTTTTAAAGAAACAGACGTCATACAGTCATGCAGTGTGTATGTGGTCAAAGATAATGCGGCGGTCTGAGGTGGAGACAGACTGAACTCTGATCTCACCCGTTTTGCTCCTGTTCATTCCCAGCCACATAAACGAGGCTAGATTTTTGAATGGCTGCAGTTGTTGCCTGATAAAATTGTTCTCTTCTTCATCCCGAATGGTCAGAAATTCTCCGTTTCCAGCTAAAATACATAAAGCATCATAAAAACCACCATGTTCCTCATTTAGGACACAAAGGTAATACATAAAAATGAAAATAACATGATTATAATAAAGAACCGTTCATACCGAGACTCTTGCAGATCTGCTGGTCACTGATGTCACTGCTGCTCCATCTAGAGGAGCCCAGCAGTAAAGTATAGCAGTTCTGTTTAAAACGAATCCAGTTCTGTCCATTGTTCTTGTGAGGACATGTTGTCGTATCCACGTCGGGTGTTATGCTCTCAGCTGTTATGAAAATTAATTTAAAAGCAAAACGTATGTAGGTGAAAAGTCATTTTAGCAGATGCTTTTTTCGATATAGACTGCCAAAGAACTTATTACAGGCACAATCCCTGGTGAAAATCAAATCTGTTGGTTGCCTGCCCAAATCTTTAACCAGTATGCCACACCACCCTGATGCCCGACACATTGTGTGACACAATCACTTGACATGCTGTAACCTTGTTGGCACATCGTTTGATTCTTATTGGCCATTTTATTAAAGCAATTGTATATCAACAGAAATAGCTATAGAGAACTATTAATATTTTAGTATTGACAATATTTTATAGAACCGTTTCTGAATTGATTTTTTGGATTAATTAAGCATTGGAACAAATGATTCTCACATTGTGGGACGTGGCAGATTGCTCCTGAAAGCTCTTCTATACACTCAGTAGCCTTCCAGAACCCATCAATGTCCAGATACACGCATGCCCCTGCTGTGGGTTCAGGGCTCCAGCGGTTAAATTTAATGTGGCTGCGGTCTGTCCAATGGTAGTGCTCCCCGTCCTTGATGAATATAAAATCATAATAAAAACATTCATTTAGATCTGACGGCCCTTCATGACTGAGTTCATGACCTTTCATGACCTTTATTATTCTTCTGTAAATTTACTTCATTTACTTAATTTCTACTGTATCAAGATTAATAACTTTGCAATATGTGAAATGTCAGTAACGTAAGAATTCTCACATCATCACTGAAGAGTCCAATCCAGAGGGGCTGTCCTCCCCGAGTGACATTAACCGTCAGTACTGCCTGGACATATGCATTTGGTACGCTGGCCAGGGTCATATTCTGTCTCCGGCACAAGTCCTGTGCTTCTGTCCATGTCAAATTTTTCTCCTGTACTATCTTATATGTATAATTACCAACTGCAAACTTGTCTTGATGCACTACTGGATCTTCTGACTTATCTGTGAAAATTGTTAAGGACAAACATTTTGAGATTGGATGTTACATTTATGCATTTGGCAGACGCTTTTATCTTACAATACATTCAAGGTATATGAATTATCAGTATATGTTCTCCCCCCGGAAATGAACCCACAACCTTTGCGCTGCTAACACAAAGCTCTACCAGTTGAGCTACAGGAATGCCATGTTAATTAATAGGCGGTGCCTCAAAACGCAAAGTAACTAATAACACAACATAATAGAGACAAATGCTCCTACCGGCATAATGTTGACAGACAGTGGAAAACATTGGGTCAGAGCAGGAAGTGTAGTCCCAGGTACCCATCAGGTCAGAATGGGCATCATTATACATGTAGGCACAGAGTTCCAGGGAGTCCTGTTCCAATGTCTGTCGGGCAAATCCAAGCAACCCTCACAGTTAAAGGCATATTCCATCCCAAAATAAAGAAAATCGGTCATAATTCATCACCCTCATATTCTTTTAAGAGTCTGTTATATGCTTTCTTTTGCCAAACATAAATAAATATGTGTAGAATTTGTTTTTCCACACAATGGAAGTGAATCAGAACAAAGTGAATCTGATCTCTGATGACTTTCACTGGATGGAAAAACAGCTCATACATTCTTTAAATGCCGCCTTCAGTATTCCATGGAATAAAGAAATTCATATAGGTTCATAATAGCATGGGGTGGGCAGGGTGAGTAAATGATGACAGAGTACTCAATTTTTAGGTCAACTGTAGCTTTAACTGCATGTGTTTTAGATGTGTGCAATCCATTCCATTAACTGCACACACTGATAAGTCCTGTCACTGTCAAAGCAGATACTGATACTTACATTGAAGAAAAAGGGCCGGAACTGGCCGTGCAGGAGAGGATTGAAGTTCAGATATGAAATCGGTGAGTTGTCCACCCACTGAGTGTCATCAGGCCTGAACTTCAAGCCAATCCACACCTTCTTAGGTTGTCCTGGAAACTGTGGTAACAGGGTAGTAATGAAATCTAGACAAAAAAACAAGGGGAAGATGGACACATCGAGAGAAACAGGAAGTGTTAAAAGACTTTCTGTTTACATTTATGCAGTATGTCTACTCAAAACTAAATGTTAAATGCATGTTATACATGTATGTAAAACAGGTTTCATATTATATATCTATCAAATGTAGAGATATATCATATATATATCATAATATATATATATATATAGATAGATATATATAGAGATATATTTAATTGTATAACCCAACAAACACACCTTGTTCGGCTTGGTCTGATATGGTAATCAGTGAGCCTTTCAGTGTCTCACAGAACTCATTGGCTTCTTTAAAACTGTGGTATTTAGACCTAGACAAAATCCTGTAGCACTGTAAAACACAAACACTTTGTGATCAATAAAAAACGTGTGTAATACAACAGGTATGTGATTGGCCGTCTGTGTGTGGCCACAAGGCCATCAATGAATGGCAGACCTTGTCTCTAAATTGGTAATCGGTGTCTTCACACTTTGTGCCAGGAGAGTGTTGCCCTGGGGTTTCTTTCTCCACAGATGTGATGTTGATGGCCTCACACACAAATGGCTTTTTTTCATTACAGTTCCCGCTGAAACCTACAATGAAAAAAAATATCCTTGTTTAATTCATAAGCCAAATTGTATAACCATTTATCGAGGTGGCTGGAATTACATAAGCTTGAATCACACATCATGACACTGTAATGTGTCTGTCTTGTGTTTTGTCACGTCTTTCATTTTGAAGTCATCTTTTGTAGTTGTGTTTGGTCTTTGTAGTTCCCCAGTATGGCTTGTACTCATTGGTTACTTTCTCTTGTGCGTAACATTTTAATTGTTTAAATTGTCTTTAGTGCATTCAGGTTTTTCTTGTTACCCCTCAATTAGTCTTGTATGTATAACCCCATTGTGTCAAGCGTTAGTTTGTTGGTTATTGCTTATATATTTGTGTTATATATTTGTGTGGTTTGTCTTGTTTCACTGCCATGTCACATTGTTCATGTTTGATGTTAAATTCCTTTTAATTTCGGATTTATTAAACAACCAAATCTGCACATAGAGCCTGCCTCTCCTTTTCATGTTTATCGACTGTATGTTACAAAGTCATAGTACACAATTCTGGAAAAACAGTGAGTCACAATGCACAGTGAGTATCTGTTTTGCTTTAATGACAGCATGCACTGGAGCTGGAGTTTTTTCTGTGCTTCAATGAAAACAGGAAGGATGTTACAAAGTTACCATGGTCAATGTCACAAATTTGCTTACATTTGATTAGTGACCTAGAAATACCTAGAATCTTAAATACATTGTGGGCGTCTATAACTAAATGAGTCATGACACATCTTCAACGAGTAGAAAACATGTCCAGATGCTACTAAATAAAGTCAGCAAGTTTAGATTGTACATTCATACCGGGTTCAAAGAAGATTGGTGTGATGGAGGGGCACCTGCCCAGGAATGCTGAATGATAGTAGTGCATGGGACTCAGCCTGCATCAGAACACACACACAAATTTACTTCTCTAGCTAAATGGGTACTTTCCATAGACTAGGCTGTATAAGGCTATATAAAAACAATATCATCTAACCCTGACCCACACTCTAACCCTAACAGAAAACTTAATGCATTTTTAAAATGCTTTTTATATTTCCTGCATTTTATATTATATAGAGGTTTTACAAATGAGGATGTCCCTAAAAGAAGGTTTTGCTCACATTTGTCCGGTTTTGCTGACTTTTGTGTACAAATTTGTCCCCAATATATGGTTAAGTAAACTAAACCCCCACCCACACACACACGCCCACACACACACATCGGTACAATGCAGTTAAATACTAACACATTGATAAAATGGATAAACAATGCAGTTAAATACATAAGGTTCATTCATGCATTTGCAATAATTGATGAGGTATGCGCGAGTTATAAGAAATCAGAACTTACGCAAATGGCACGTGAGGACCAGGATAACGAAGGTCTGCCCACCATTTCATTCTTTTATCTCCATGCTATGACAGATGATGAAAATTATATTTATGTATTTTGTGCATGGGTTATGATTGAAAGCAACTAGTGCATTTAAGATGCATTTTATCATTTTATATTTTATCAGTTTTTATGCTCCCGGGAAATTGAACCCATGACCTCGGCATTTCTAGCCCCATACTCTAATAATGGATCTACAGAAACTCGAAAATTGATTTTGATTCACCGTTGGCCATAACAGACATCACTCTCTCTCTCTCTCTCTCTCTCTCTCTCTCTCTCTCTGTGTTACCGTAGAAAGCTGTTCCTGAAGGTGGCGAGCAGCGTTGAAGGTGTTGGGTGCTGCGAGTTTGCTGTTATTGCTGCTGCAGTACAAAACGGCCTCATCAAAGGACAACTCTGGCTTCGTTACAAACCAAAACTCCTGCCCCTCTATAAACGAGGATGTGTTATGGAGTCCATCTGTTGAACGCAAACAATAAGCAAACAAACACGCAGCGTATGCATCACTGATTTCCACGCGCAGAAAAAAATGACACAATTCTAAAATATTCTAAGGAAAATTTCTAAAGAAATCAGCTCTACCTGGGTTGTACCACTCTGGAGTTTCTGGTGTTTGACCTTTAGAACGAAGAACATGCAAAAGCTAATGTTTACCTTTCAAATCTTTCAAAATTCTTAACTAAAGAAAAATTGTTAACTAAATTTTGTTAACTAAATAACATTTAGTTAAATGACAAACAAAACACTTATATTACTATATTACTGTGTGAAGCCGTTTTTAGCACTGTTACAACTTATATTTCCATTACAAATTAATTTGCAAAGCAATTATGCTATGATCTATAGATAGAGGTACTAATGAAACTTTTGTGTCTCTCAGAGAGACGGCTGTGACCACAGATGAGGGCGTTAGATGTTGTTTACCTCGCGGTATCTGACACACCCACTCCAGTTTGGCATCGCAGTGAAAAGTGCTGGGATAAAACGGCCGTGTGGGAAAATTGCGTAACAGAAGGAAGAGAAATGTCTTGTAGGTTTCCTTAAAAGTCTGGTGATAAGACACAAAAGCAGACAAACACATTCATTCTTACAGGCTGTCTAACTGAAACTTGCTTTTGCTTGCAACTGCGCAACATCTGAGCAGCCATGCATGTCCAGGTGATGTCTATGTCTTGTTGTGTCTATTACTGCACCAGCCCCTAATCCCCTGCACCACAATCGTTTACACATTTTAAATCGATAACCATTAACTAAGACTAACATGCAGTTACAGTAATGCTTAGAATTACTGTAAGATGACAGATTTTAGCTAGTGCCATTTGCAACTACTTTAAGAAATAATTACTTTATGCTGTGACCAATGGGCATAATGCTGAAAATGAAACCAAGCATTGCTTGTTAATGCCTGTATTACTATACTATGTACGACATTATTAATTGTAAAAATTATAAAAGTTTCAAAATATAACACCAGTTTACTTGTTTTTACAAGCTGCTGAAACAGTCAAGAGCTTTTATAAAATCCAGTCATAATCCAATTTATAATTATGCAATTGGACAGACATTACCGTTTTTAACTTGTCAGGATCTGTAATTACAGTAATTTCAACAGGACAATCACAGTAAAGTACAAGGCCAGATGTGTTTTTTTGTTTAGGTCATGTAAGGCAGTGTAATGTTGGTGGTCATATTTGCCACACCTTAAAGGCAATGCAATCCCTGTTATATTCATCATCTTCTTGCAACTCTTGAGGAAAGATCGTCATGGAGACCTGTTACCAAGCAACAAGGGCAAAGAGCAAATGATGGCTCAGGTGTATTTTCTTCTGGTTTTTGTTCAGGAACATTTTTATTTGTTGACTTACAGGGCGCCCATCACTCCACTCCCAGTTATTGTTGTTATTTGGATTTCTGCGATTTAGCCCCACCCAGAAAAAACGATTATCACTGTTTAGGGCAACAAACAAACAGAAATACAAATCTTTAAGTTTAATAGCATGTTGGTCTGTCTGTGTGTATGTGAGAGTGTATAATACCACTAGTTATAGAAAAATAATATAATCTATACCTGACAGAGTCTCTCAGGATTGAATGTAACCCTTGCATTTCTTTAACCTCAGTAAAGCTGGGCAGGTGAGCCCCCAGAGATTCACAGAAACGCTCTGCCTCCTCCCATGAACGCTTTCGGGTCAAACGCTCCCCGTGAAACACCTGCCAACCCACCAGACACGCAACCCAACACACACAATTACACACTAATTAGATCTAACTAGCAATTCTTTCACATAATCCTTCCGCATTCATGAATGGCATCTTCAGTGGCTGTAAATAAACACACACCTTGTAGCAGTAAGGAAGGCCTTCCCTTGACACCCATCCTGCCGCACAGGAAGCGTTGAGGTCGGGCACAGGAAGCGTTGGCTCTGGGGTGGGCTGCACTATGGATGTGATGGGTCTCTTACAGATATTACCAGCTCTGAACAGAGTGCAGTTCTTCACAGCCCACTGGCCCAAGGGACTTCCTGCAGACATCACCACACAACCACCAGGGAAAGCTGGAAAACACACAGAAACATATTTCAAGTTGAAGAAATCGTCAATCCAATTAATTGTTTTTATCAAGTAAAACAACTTAATCTGTTTTTATATCGTTAAAATATTATCCAAAAATTGTTGGTATGTAACATTGCTAGCTGACCCCAAAAACACATTACCTGGTTCTAACAATCTCCAGTTGGCGTATGTGACCCGGTCCTGACTGATCCACTGATATTCTCCAGAACCTTTAGAATCCTGTAGTCCCGTCCAAAAATACAACGTCTCAGAGCCGATATGCTCTTTCAGAAGACTGTTAATGAAGATCTGTTCAAATCTAAAAATGATGAAACCTGATATTACAAGAACCGCTGAAAAACGCTGTCAGACAAAAGCATGAACATAGATCGTTACATCAAAATTCAAATTTATAGTGACAATTCTGTCTGTCTGGTACAACAGGTCTGCTTCCCTGTGCTTACCGCTGTTTCTTTTATTGATTACTGCTTCAATGTTAAGATTACTATGAATTTAGAATACTATTGCAATGCTATATCTAGGGCCCATACTGCCATATTGTCTTGGGTGTGAGCATCAGCCCATTAAGGAACCATCTGGAACCAGCTTTCCTGTAGCTCAGTGGTTAGAGCATGGTGTTAACAACGCCAAAGTCATGGGTTCCATCCCAGGGATTGCACATACTTAGAAACAATGTATAGTATAATGCAATGTAAGTCGCTTTGGACAAAAACGTCTGCCAAATGCATAAATGTCAAATGTAAATCTGCAGTAGCAACCACTCAGAACAGCTTAGCAACACCCTAGCAACCACCCACAGTAATGTAGCAAGCTTTTCAGGGGAAATTATGCAATGCATCCTTTGCAGTATAAACTGAAGTGATAATGCCATGTAATTATCTAAAACCACAGCTCCTATTTTGATGCTTAAAGTGATACTATTGCATTAGCTGTAAGAATGTATTTAATTGTTACGTGCTTATTATATGCATGTATATGTTTTAAGGATTGAATAGTAGTGTCAAAGCTCTCCTACCTGTTATTAATGGTGATATGGCAGCTGTTTTTATAGTACACTGGCTCAGTGTCCACTTTATAGCAAGCATTGCTGTGTCTTTTCCAGGTCTAGAGATTACAAAAAATAGATGTCTACCCATACGATCTGAATCAGATTTACAAACATGAAAAATTACAAAACATAAAAGTTCACAAAACCGAAACCTACACAGATGGCAATAATAATAAAAACATCAAATCAAATGAAAAATGAAAGCGCACACATAATGCATGCACATCCACATGAGGGCGGAGTCACAGTGAATTGTTCACTACTGTCATTGGTCATCTTTATCATGTGTCAGTGATGGTCACTCACCCCGTCTGAAGGGCAGCCATCTCCTGGCAGGCTGTCATTGACCGTCCCCAGCATCTTACACATGTAAGACCTCTGCTTGCCACATTCAGACACAGACCATGTATGATGCTGCAACACAGAGTGAGAAACAGCAGAGGATAATGTTAGTTCCATGACTGGAGTTGTTATGCCGGTTTCCTTTTTATGACTCAAACTGATTATCTTGTTCTGTCATCTTCATGGACTGATGAAACAAACAGGTGAAACAAACTGTCTCAGTATAAAGGAAAGACACACCTCTCCTGAGTAGTACACACAGTTGGTGGTATTTGGTAGAAGTAGTGGAGGTTGGGCCCTGGCCCAGTATGTGAAAGTCACTGCTGTTCCATCCATCCATTTAAAAACTGGGGACGTATCATCACCCATAAGACCAATCCACACCTCTGCCTTAAGATCTGACACGCACACAGACACACAGACACACAAAGACACACACACACACAGACACACAAAGACACACACACACAGGGGGTCAGTACAAACGTATACCATAAACTGCATAGATCTAATGCGTAACACAATAATACAGTATAACATACAGTAGCAAAAATATAAGGACTAGACTTTGTTTCTTATATAAATAATTTTTTATTAATAAAAAACGAATGACATTATTTATATTTCCTTTAAATCAAATTAATTACATTATATACCAATGATTGATATAATGATACACACTTATTCACATATATCAGTATTTGCTAAGGAAACCCTGCAAAGAAAGATCATTGTTGACAAAGCTTGAAAAAAATGGCTTTAGAAGTCCATAAATTATTATTTTCATACCACTAAACATAATTCTTTTAACAAACCCTAACTGTAACAGTGTACAGGTGGACATAATTAAATGCTTTTTTAGCACAATTATTTTAAAGCAACGCACATATTAATCTTTAAAATAATGTTTGTTTACCTTGGTGGAAGTTTACATGTAGCATTTCTACATCCTCTATGCTGTGCATGCTGGCGAGCTGAGCTCCACTTATTTTGCACATGTTCACAGCTTCTGCCTGAGACAGCTTGGACTCCTGCCCCTTGTGGAGTTGATAACAAAATCCTTTCCATCCCACCCAATCGTTCTTACACACTGTGTGATTATACACTTCGCTGACTGCTGAAACGAGAAGACAGATAATGAAAACAGAACAGAGAGAGAGAGAGAGAGAGAGAGAAACAGATGAGAGAGAGAGAGAGAGAGAGAGAGAAACAGATGAGAGAGAGAGAGAGAGAGAGAGAGGGCGGTATCTAACCTGAACTCTCGGCCTGCCCATCAGTCTTCTCACAAATAAACGGAAGCCGGTTCTCACAGGTCTCTGCACCAAATTGCAGTGACTCCTTCAGAACCCCACAGTCCTCATCTGACAAAAGGGACCTAATTGGGATACCTAACAAACACACACCAATGATCAATAAAAATAACACCTTATACAAACAGTGCTTGGGAGTTAACGCGTTACGCTCCTTACTTTAATCGGATTAATTATGTAAATGAATTCTCATTACTATTACTGTTCAGAACTGTTCTGTAATAAACTCAAAATATGAAACTTATATCAAAGCAGCGGTGGAAAGTGATGCTTTTTACACAGCTCTCTCAAATA
This sequence comes from Botia almorhae, assembly GCA_036877575.1. Lineage (NCBI taxonomy): Eukaryota > Metazoa > Chordata > Actinopteri > Cypriniformes > Botiidae > Botia > Botia almorhae. The sequence goes on along the minus strand of JAZGTJ010010162.1, from coordinate 667 downwards.
GAGAGCTATTGATGTACTCTGTGGGTCATAAAAAACAGAAATGTAGTTTTGCATCATGGCCACTGAATCTCAAGCCCATGCTATTTCATGTATCCTTCGTGTCTTTCTGCAGTACTTCTTTACACACAAAATAATTTAAACCCAAATCAATAATTCTGTGTCCACTGCATAAAGACACTGTTCAAATGTGTTAAACCTGTGTGCAAAACTGTGTCTCAAATACATCTCAAGAATGTTCTTTAATGTTTCAGGGAGATTGAAATCACCTTTCTCCCATGGGATAAAAGACAAAGCGGATCCATCTGACCACTGCCACCCCTGCATCCAGTCCAGATGGTTCAATCCGATCCACAGTTTGCTTGGCATATCTCCCCGACTTTTAACTGAAGAGACTGAAATGAAGGAAAACTTTATAGCTGAGAGATCAGTATACAGGTGCTGGTCATATAATTAGAATGTCTTCAAAAAGTTGATTTATTTCACTAATTCCATTCAAGAAGTGAAACTTATATAATGTATACATTCATTCCACACAGACTGATATATTTCAAGTGTTTATTTCTTTTCATTTTGATGATTATAACTGACAACTAATGAAAACCCCAATTCAGTATCTCAGAAAATTAGAATATTGTGAAAAGGTTTAGTATTGAAGACACCTGGTGCC
>JAZGTJ010010161.1:0-18449 GCA_036877575.1 Botia almorhae | reverse complement strand
ACTGGCAAATCAGCGGCGATCTAACACAAAACAAGAATAAATAAGAAAAAGAACATAGAAACAAATACAGAATACAACAATCATAAAACACATAACGTAACACACGTGTTGTGAGACACCAATAGTGTTCAAAATGTCTTTGAAAGCCAAACCCAATGCATCCTTTTCATTATCCACATGGATGTTAAAATCACCAACAATTAAGACTTGATCGGTGACTAGTACTACTTCTGATAAAAAGTCAGCAAATTTCTTAATAAAGTCTGTTATATATATTGTTTAATTTATTTTTTAGTATTCAGCTAAAGTGGAGCTTATGTCTTATGTGAATGTCATATCAGTCACATTGAGGATTTAAGTCCTTAATCTATTGATAGAACATCTAAATCGGGGTCAAAGGACAAATGACATTCTTTGGGATTTTCTCTACATACTTACCCTTTAAAATAGCTTTTAACATTCATATTAATTCCATGAGTGACAGCGAGTGATTAAGTCATCGTAAACATGCTTGTTTTAGAAACCTTTGCTTTGTGATGTGTGGTTAAAGTATATTTATGCTCTGTGGTTTTAGGTTTAGCAGACAGGAGAGAGCAGCTGTTCAACAGCAAACAATCTGCCACATGGAGATGCAGTGACTGTTTGACACCAAATTTTAAAGGAACTTGTTTGAAAGGTGTAACAGAAGTCAAAGCTTGGTTTAATGACCAGGTTAAATGGCCAGACAGAGAGACATTGATGAGGGTGTTCGGACACAGATAGTTACAGCAGGCTGTTTTTATCAGTGACTCTATTATCTACAGTATAGTCTTGAAATAGGATTTTAATGCCTTGTCTGTAAATGGAAACATATGACACAACTATAGTGTCAGAATAATAATATCACTTGGTCTGGAAAGCCTTTAGGTCTGAAGGTTTTTTGGACTTTATGTGCTTTGAGTACTTGCGTAGTTCAGCGAGTGTTCTGAGTGGTTGCTATGAATGGGTGGTTGAATCATGAATGCATCTCAACATTTTTGACTTCAAGTATTTTATTCTACCCAGTAAAATACTGGTATGTATATTAGAAATATGTATGTAGAAAGATGTATATTCATTAAAAAAATAAGCAAGCACTAATAAATATTTTGAGACCCCCTCAAAAGTTTGTTAATGCTCTCTAGCGTGCCCCCGGGCCTCCTAGTTGCTAAACACTGTTTGAGGGTATATACAAGACTAAACAAAAATCACCAGACAGACAGATTAGCTGACTAACTGATATAGCCAACAACTCTGTTTCTAATGTCTAAACACCATGTTGGATTTGTCAAGCCAATGTAAAAGCACTTTGACTTTTGCAGCACTTTCCACAGCACAACATTTTCAGTTCATTCCAATGAAAAAAAAATCAATGCATGAATCAACAGATAAACCAACACAGTAGTATTGTGTCAGCTCTGTGACACCCACTCGTCTGCTCCTGATGGAGGTGATGGGTTAGTGCGGAGGATGTATTGGCTGTGAGGTGGAGTGATCTGTAAATAAGCAGTCCCAGTCGGGGAGGATTGATGTGGTTTGTAAGCGATAGGTCTAGTGGGTGTTGATGCTGGATGAGGTAAGGTGATTACAGGAGATATTCAGCCTAGACACAATGATCAACGCTCATCAAATGTGTCTAGACTGCCGCAGGTAAGGCGTGTCTGACGTGCTGCAATAACCATTAACACTGCTGTTTGACAGGTGACAGCTGTTTAACAAGGACGATCAGATCACTTCCTGGTTAAAGTGAGAAGGCAACAACATTCATTACATTCAATTGATGTACTATATGCATAAGTTACACTAAAAAAATAGATGAGAATGGTTGGTTATTCTATAAAATAGTACTTTATTTCACTGTTGTGCAATAACTAATGTATTTCTAAGCAGATGATTGTGTGCGTGTGTGTGTGTGTGTGTGTGTGTGTGTGTCTGTGGAAGAATTTGCATTTATGTGTGTGTGTGTGTGTTTCCAGCTCCTGTTTCCTGCCAGCATAAGGTTACCCAATGCTGTCTTTAATAGATTAAGCCACTCTGAACCCAAATGTAGAACAAGCGGGAGACAGAAACAGCCGTGCGACGGGAGACTCCTCTCTCACGAGAGGTAGGCCTGTGTTTGTGTGTGTGTGTGTGTGTGTGTTCAGAGTGCTGGTTAAATACATGAGTATTAGGGAACATCTGTTCAAACTTCCTGTTGCCATTAAGTCTGAGTGTGTGTGTCTGTGTGGTTGGTGGGTTATGTAACCATATATTGGGAACAAATTTGTACCCAAAAATCTGCAAAACCTGACAAATCTGTGCAAAACTTTCCTTTGGGATATCCTTATTTGTAAAATTGCTATAAAACATACATTTTTACAAACAATAAAGGTTTTAAAAACATTGTAAAAAACTTAGGGTTATGGTTAGAGCATGGGTTTGGGTTAGGTTATAGTGTTATATTGTATAACTAGTTGTGTATAAAAACAATAGAAGTCTATGAAATGTCTCCATTTAGGTAGATATGTGTGTTGGTGTATGTCTGTATGTTATGAAAAACAGAAATTTTGAATTTCTTTGGGCTTAAATGCATTTCCTGTGGGTTCAGTATAATATTTGATAAATAGCTAAATAAATTGGTTATCCATCACACTGTCAAGTAAAGTGGTTCTTCTGTAAAACTGTTTAAGGATAAACTGGAACAAGATAATAAATAATTTAACAAAACCTTTAGAAATACAATAGAATAGTGTATTATGGCTGTAATTATAAGTGAGATTCTTGTAAATATGTTTAAATCTAGAACAATCTTGAACGACCCAGTTGTGTCTATTATAAGTTATATTTAGAATAAAATAGAATAGAATTTTTAATTATTACCACACAACCTGGAATTTAGAGCTAACCCTAACTCTAAACCTCCAATGGTTGTTAGGATACGTTGAATAAATATCTTTACCCTGTTGATGTTTGTTGAGTCAGTAGCCCCTTTCACACAGTAATCACGGTAAATTACCAGTAAATTAAGGGAAATACACAAATGTTTCATTTACACAAGCAACAGTGTTGCATCTTTTTACCGGTAAGGTACCATTCACACATCAATTCCATAATATCAGTAAACTCTGGGAAGTCATTAACCACAAGTAAGTTCTAAATGCCTGCACCACTGTCTGTGTTGTGCTCTAAAACATGACAGGGTTTGATTTTGTATATGAACATACACCGTTTGTCTTTATTTTCATATTTTCATGTTTTTGGGCAAATATACACATTTATGCAGTTGCTTATGATTCAGCAAAACTGTATTAGATAAACATCTCTGCTTTGACTTCTGTAATGATTTTGAAGTAAACGGATCATCTGCATGCAAAAGTTATGATTGGCCCAAAACAGACTGTTATGTCAATGTGCTCTGTGAGCTTACTGGTAATCCTGTTCTGCATTCTACTAAATAAAACAGCCATTTTATTCATATTTAGATGAATAAAATGTATATACTGTATTTGGTAGTATTTGTTGGGCCTGCATGAATCAGTCATTTCATGTTCTGTAAAACACAGATATGAAACATCTAAAAAAATTTTGTTAAATAGATGCAGTATTTTTTTTCCTCCTACCAATGTTTTATACATATGCTGTTAGTTTATCTATTAAATTACACATGACTTTGTGTTCATGAAAACAAAAGGAAACAACATTTTAAAGAACCTTCACAAGTTGCATTTAAACATCTCTGCAATAAAGCATGCGCTGAGTTATAATCTTTGTTATATATTCTGTTCCTAGTTGTTTTTCTAAACGTTGTCCTGTCATCTCAGTCTTTCTTTACTCAGTGCTGTGGATATTTGTTTACCTTGTCTAATGACAGTATCTCTCTCTCTCTCTCTCTCTCTCTCTCCGTGACGCACATGTTCTCTGTTTTCTTGTCTGGGGCAGCTAAACAGGATGACTCATTTTTGGCATCTTTAATTAAATATCTGTCTATGCCTCTCCTCCACGCTGTTACGTGAGATTTAAGTTGCCAGGGTGTTGCTATGCAATTGCTAAGAAATTCTGATTGGTTATTGATGTGGGATACTCTAAGTGGTTGCTTGCTTTTACGGTAGTTTAGCTGGAAGATTGCTGTGTTAGCAATGCAGATGTCTTGGGTTTAATTCCCTGTGTGCAGTATGCACACATACTCATGAAATGTATACCCTGAATGCACTTTATGTTTTTTTATAAAAGTTTTGATAAAAAATTGCTTAATTCTAAAACACTATAATATTTTGGTTCCTAGATATGTCCCCCTCTTTCAATGTAAGTCGGACCACTTAGTAAACTAGTGCCATAAAGAAACAGCAGTAAATGAGGGTGCTGCTTGCCTTAACAATATATTGTCAAATACTGTACAGCTTACGGTTTGTTATCTCTGCATTTAATTGAAACATCATAAAATTGGATTAATCTGGTCTGATATTGAGAAGAAACAATATCTGTCTGTACTAAAGTACTTTTGTATTGTAGTACTTCTTGGCAGATGACATTACAACATTTCCTACAGACTCAATGCAGGTCAATGGAATAGTAAGTGAATTAGATGAGGGGTGATTGTTTTCATTACAGCCCTGGCCAACAGTTTCTTTTTCTCTCTCTGTTTCCTTCCAACTGCTACTATCTCGCTCCTTCTCTTTCAGGCATGGTCTTATCCTCCTGAACTCCTGGACTCTGGTGTCAAGTGTTTGACAGGGTTGCACGTTAGCCGAGGTGATGTCCGCCCGACTGTTGTGTCAGAGGTGTGTCACCATAGATACTGTTCGTCTGTGTCACATTAAGATTGTGGAACACATCCACATGCTGTCAGCTTAACTGTTAAAACGTACAATGCTTTGTGTTCACAACACCAGAATGTAAAGCTTAGTAACTTGTTTGTTCGTATACAAACACTGTTAAAATTAACATTGGAAAGAACATTTGTGATGGTTCTGCATTGTTTATTATGCAGTTTTGGGACAATTTAAGCATGGAATGTGTTAGGATATTTAGGATATTTTCTTTTAATTCTCATTTTACTCAATGGCATTTCTATTAGGTCTTTTTTACTGTAAAACAGTAAAGATAAATAGAAATAAATAAATAGAAATAAATAGAAAAGTAAAATTCAAATGGTAAAACTAAATCAGCATACATTTATACATATGACGTATAGATAATTTATAATGCATAATTTATTAATAAAATATAATTATTTCACAACAGTAAGTAGAATTGTTTTTCTTTTTGCATTAGCACAATGGGAATGGTATGTGCTTAATTATTAAAATAATGAAATTTAACCAGGATATGTTTTTGAAAGGTTTTGTGAGATATGACTGCAATTGGTCCAATAACGATTAATTGTATATGTCAGTCTATAAGAGGCTGTTTAATACTACTTTACGGACTGTTACAGACTTGTAAAAATTCCTCATCGCGCCCACATTTGAAGCACAAAAGTGATTCATAGCAAACACAAAAATAACCCAGCAGCTGGCATCTGACATTTTTTGAAGTGTTATGTAGCTGACACCTCCCAAAATATGTCTCCTCACCATCACCAGTTGCTCTCGACAGCATTCTACCCAGACCAGCAACCAAGAGACAACAAGTCTCTCAAACAATATTTACTAGCCTAACTAAACACTTCCTCAAACATACATGCTAACTTCTCTGCTTTGTTTCACAGGTCCTGGTTCATGGATTCTTTCTCAATGTGTTGACATTTACCCAAGTAAAATGGTGACGTGTATTTAAGATAATTAACCAGTGTTTTGTTCTGGTGAAGGCTTGAATTTGGCTGTTGAGAGATATCTGGAGTCACATGACTGTTCAGGCTGAAAAGATGGAGGTGGCGCTAGTTGACTTTGAGAATATGGACAAAATAGACAACAATGGGGACAACTTCAATGATCCAGACTATCCCAATGAGATGACAGCTCTGACACTAGATATGCCAGATTTTGGGCCTGGCTGCACTTACACTTCAAAAATATCCCAATTTAAAGAGAGGAACCGCCAGAATCTGGAGGTATCGCAATCACCAATCCTTCCACCTCACACCAGAAGAGGGCGTGCTAGTTGCGCTAGTGTAATTTCCAACTGGAAATTACTTATGAACAGTGAAGGAACACAGAATGAAACTATCTTCAGTAGGTTAGCCAAGGAATGTTATGAGGACTTATTTGTTGACAAGCGAGGTCTTGATGATGGAGAGCAGAAGGTCATCATTAATATTGCTGGTCTTCGTTTCGAGACATGCCTTAAGACCCTTGACCAATTCCCAGATACTTTGCTGGGGGACCCTATGAAAAGAATGGGCTATTTTGACCCAATGAGAAATGAATATTTTTTTGACCGTAATCGTCCAAGCTTTGATGGCATCCTGTACTACTATCAGTCAGGCGGCAAAATCCGCCGTCCCGCAAACGTGCCTTTAGATATCTTTGCAGATGAGATTCTTTTCTATGAATTGGGACAGGAAGCCATGGAACAGTTCCGCGAAGAGGAAGGGTTTATCAAAGATGTAGAGGTCCCGTTGCCTACCAATGAGTTTTACAGGCAGTTCTGGCTGCTTTTCGAATATCCAGAGAGCTCAAATGCAGCCCGTGGGGTTGCTTTAGTGTCCGTCTTTGTTATTGTCATCTCCATCATCATATTCTGCTTGGAGACTCTTCCAGAATTCCGTGAGGACCTAGAGTCTTTTCCAACTGTGGGTCGTTTATTAAATCAAACACTGAGTATGAGTCATCCCTCAGGCTCTCCACCAAGCGCTACTCCCAAGACAATCACCAGCACTTTCTCTGACCCATTCTTCATCATTGAGACGGCTTGCATTATTTGGTTCTTTTTTGAGCTCTGTGTGCGTTTCCTGGTCTGCCCAAGCAAGCGAGATTTTTTCAATAACATAATGAACATGATTGACATCATCTCCATAATTCCCTATTTTGTTACTTTGATAACTGAAGCAGTGACATCTGCCAATAAGTCCAACACAGGGCAAAGCATGTCCCTAGCCATTCTACGAATCATTAGACTGGTGCGAGTCTTCAGGATATTTAAGCTCTCCAGACACTCCAAAGGCTTGCAGATCCTTGGCCAGACGCTCAAGGCCAGCATGAGGGAACTTGGTCTACTCATCTTCTTTCTCTTCATTGGAGTCATTCTTTTCTCCAGCGCCATCTATTTCGCTGAGGTGGATGATCCCAACACCCAGTTTGTTAGCATCCCTGATGGATTCTGGTGGGCAGTAGTTACCATGACCACAGTGGGTTACGGAGACATGTGTCCCATTACATTGGGTGGTAAGATTGTGGGCATCCTGTGTGCCATTGCTGGGGTGTTGACCATTGCCCTACCAGTGCCTGTTATAGTCTCAAATTTCAACTACTTTTATCACAGAGAGACAGAGCAGGAGGAAAAGCAGCCTACTGTGGAGGCTTCTGATCAAATTTTAAAGTCAGGAAACACTGCAAAACATGCAAGTACTTCCTCTCTAAACAAGGCAAATGGGAGCTGGCAGACAGACAAATCAAAGTGTTAGGAAAAAAAATGAATTTTTTTATAATTGGTGAATTTGACCAAAATTGTCTAGCCCATATTTTACTCATATTTACTCAAATAGGCTAAATATAATGTATTATTTCTTTCTTTAGAGTCCATCATCTGTAATTAAAATTTTTAGAAAGACTATAATAACTCTGGAATTAAATATATAGTTTTAACAACTGCCCTCTTCAAATGCATTTGGGTAGCTTATTTACCCACAAACTATTATCTCGGCTAACCAGCCTTTAACATTTATTTCAACATTTTATTGTACTTGTGTATGTGTTTGTTATATAATACTAGATTAAGTAACATTTCTCATTTGCATTTGAAATGATATTCATCATTGTTTCTATGAAGAATGTGACTGTTGTGGCATCTTAGAAGAAGCTCAGCCAATGAGAGGGAAAATGTATTGAATAGGTTTTTACCTGCAGTCCAAAATGTGATCCATATTCATTTCTGTGATCATAACAGTGCCTTTCAGTCAAATTAAATGAACCAACTTTTGCAGCATGATATAATACAGGTTTTATATTGACATTCTGTTCAAGTTGTTTGCTCCCCTAAAAGTTATATATATATATATATATATATATATAAAATCTGTGTATGTGTGTGTGTATATATATATATATATATAGATATAGATATGTATGTATACACATATAACATATATACAAAGCTCATTTTCCTTTTTCATTTCGCTTTTGATGTTGATAACTGCTGCTATTTTTTACTGTATCTAAAGTTATGTCAGTTTAGAAATTTTAGTACAGATTCTTAAACTCTGTGTATTTAAAGGACAGTTTTTCCAAATGGGCAATATCTCTGTTTTTGACAGGGTAACTGGTGGGTTATTGTTGATATTGTGTATCAGTGCAGGAAGAAATTATTAAGCAGAAAATGACATATGTTTAATCTGACATTTATTTGTGCATTTTACCTCTGTAAGATGGTGTATGGTTACCTGTACGATATGTATGTCTGAATTGAAAAAGCTGATCATAGCTGGTCATAATGTACGAGAATAACAAAATAAAGCCATTTATTGTTGTAATAGTTGTGTAAGGACTGTAAAAAGTTTTTGCAATTAGTTTTTTAAAACCTATATAAATTCATGGTCTGTTTCCCCCTTTATCTCACCTACACACATAAGTCCAGTGGGAGAAAACAACGTTTTTCAGAAGTTGTGGAGCTCCAGTAAGTAGACTGTCAAGACTATTTATAGTATCAACTAAGTCAATGACTTAGCATCTTATTGCCATGCCTTAGGGGGACCTGTTTATGTCTTCTTCAGACAAAGTTGATGACACGCTCTACAGATCCCCTAATATAGTATCAAGCACTGCAGTGGGCCAATTGGACGTCGTGATTACATATGCGATTCAGACACAAGTCACACCAAAGGCATTCCCTATACTGTTAAACCAGATGCAGTCTCCTGTTCCCTTCCTCAGGGAACCAAGGTTACATACATAACCGATGGTTTTTGAGCTAACTGTAACAGAATTCAGCATGCTGTGTGTTGATTATCTAGTAGACTTAAAGAAAGTAAAGAAAGTGTGCAGAGGAGTTGTGTGGTGGTCAGGTCTTCGAGGTCTCCCACCTCAAACCCCACTGACTCATTCATTGACTCTGTGTTACACAAGATGTTCTCATTACCCACATTCTCAGGCTTAGCTTTCACCGTAACATGAGCTCCTCCTCTTTTTCTCTGTCTTCAGAGACAGATTATAGCCTCAGCCTTAGTTTGGTTTTCTCACATTGTATCTCAATACATCTTTTCAGTAGAAATTTACAGTATTTGTCAGACAATATTCTATCCCATGAGGCCATGGGAGCTGGGTAGCTGCCTAATTAAAAAAGTTAATAAATTAAAAACATTGGAAAGCTGTGTGCCAGGTGGCCTTTTTTCAAAATAAGTGATGAAGGAAAATTACATGTTTAACAAGAATTATAGGCTGTTCTTAGTACATTATAGGTCAACTATGGATCACATGACAGTGAAAACATGACAGATGTAGTATGTCTGTATGTCAGTACATACTCACAGTATGCGGTAATGATCATATTAGATATCATCTCATAGTATTATCATCTTGGATGATCCTCTTTTAAACTGATTAAAACTTTGAACCTCCCTCAAGACCACCTTTCACCCTCACAGGCTCATTCACAATACCTTTGTTTCATGCAGTGATCTGACAGAAGTCACAGAAGTTTTCACTTAACTGGGTAACACAAGCGCAAATGCTGCTGGGAGCAAAGAGGTAGGAGAAAATAGACCGCTAGTCGAAAGATCAACTGGAACAGTGCTGGATGGACACATGGAATGCGACATGCGACTTCTGTGAAAGAAACAGTGCCGTGAGCAGGAGAAGATGATGAGAGATGCTGTCAGTGCATTTATGGAACTGAATAAAGCTGTTGAACGGTATAATGAGCATAATTATGATGGTCAGATCTATTACATAGCAAGCAGGTTGGAACAAGACCCTAAAAGGGGATTAAACTTTTAATTTTTATGGTTTGTGTGTGTGTGGGGGGGGTGAGTTAGTGTTACTTTTTCAGAATGAATCAACAAGAATCAACAGAATAAACAAATGAACGTGTATGTTGTTCATTACTTTGGTCGTGTACACACACACACACACACATCTACTGTAATATTTATATACTGTAAAGAGACCTAACAGAATGCCCCAATTTGCACCACATGTGAAAATTAGTTTGACATGCATGTCTGCATACATTTCATTTTTATGTAAACGTGAAAATATTTCTTATGTATTTTCAGACATCACCACTTTTTTAGACATCATTCATAAAATCTTTACTTGCATGCGTCACAGGAACAGTTAGACATTTCAAGCAGCCTCATTCACCTGAAATAACTCACAATGTACCAGCCTTTTTTTATCTTGCTTGTTCCCGTTCTACATAACCATAAGTAGGACAGGATGTAAGCATTTTATGTGCCACAAACCAGAGAATATAAAACATCTTCCTACGCATTAGGCTCATTTAGATGGAGAATTAGTACGACACTGAACCACTCAATGTTTTACAAATGATGAAGTAAAGAGTGCTTTGCTATCATATTGAGCTCTTTGTTAGTATTAGTAGCATGGGCTAATTTGGTGTTCATAGAGGGGATGCTCCAGTGAACAGCTCTTTCGAGGATGTACAGTAATGGTTATTTTAGGGTTGTGGTTAATAATAGTTAGGTTTAGGTTAATGGTATAGGCTGTGATCATGGTCTAGGCAGTCACCAGTGTACTAGCTGTTATGAACTCTATCTGACTCCCAGATCACACTGAAGAACTGATGATTCATATTTTCCCAAATCCAACAAATCCGGTCAGAAATGAAGGGGGGTTTGGAGAGAAAGTGCCACCAAACTTGAGGACAACTTCAGGACCACCCCTTATGAGACTCCAATGTAAAGGCTTTCCCAAGGGCTCTCTTTTGTCAAGACACCCCGGTGCAGACTTTACAGCAGACTGTTACCCAGCAGTTTTTGCAGCTATACATCACTGTACATGTACTTGCCAGTACAAGTGCCAAATTTGATCAAAATAGTGAATTGCAGTGAATAATTTATGTCTTTATTGTGTCAGTACTCATCCCCACTCCTGAATGTCTTCCTGCAGAGTTTAGTTCTGTTTTAATTAAATACACCTGAACCAACTAATCAAAGGTCTTCAGGTTAACATAAACATTACAATTTGTAAGAAGTGGCTTGATTTCAGATTGATTCAGATTGATTCTGATCGCAACATTGATTTAGATTGATTAATGTCAACCTGTAATTGTTATGGACGAGGATGAGACTATTTAAACAGATTATCGCTTGTGACTGCCATATTGTGTTTTTATATCTATTGTGACAGCTGTGTGCTATAACATGAATCAGGAAAGCATGTAGGATTTGAATTTGAGACCTTTATACAGGAGAAATATTTTAGCAATCTTGGACTTCATTCACTTTAAAAAGAATAAAATATATTTTATTTTGCCAATTATCTGACAAGCCTGAATAGAATAATCAAGGTCTTTAGGATGTGTGTTTGATTAGGGTTGGAATGAAACTCATGACTGTGGTCATGAGTGTTACTATAGTGTTACCAACTGTCTGGAAAGACCCTCACCACAGGACGTTATTGACCTTTCCATTTCTAGTCTGTTTTTATATTATTTTTATCACTTGGCTGTGTTCTAAAAATGATTTATGACCCACAGAGTGAGGTGACTGCTCTATGCATCACTGTCCTCCAGCACAATGTAGTATTCAGTATACATGTACATGATAATAAATACATGATAAATCAGCATTGTTTAAAAATAATTAAGAACTATTAAAAGTTAAGAATAAAGAATGGCATTTGGTTTTGGGACAACATAAGGGTGATTAAATGATTTGAACTATCCCTTTAAATACCAATTTAAAGTGCGTTACAGAGTTTATTTTCTCAGCAGTAAAAGACTTTCTGTCTGAGCCTAATGCTTACACTAATTTGGAATTAATGTAGTGTTTAATTTAGTTAGAAGATTTGATGATTTAATCCAGGTCTTGACCAAGTTGAAGCAATTTGTTTCTAGCAGCTAAAGAAAGTCAACATAAGTCTATCTAAACACTATAACCTTTATTTTTTAAGATAATACAACATAGAATTTCTTGCCATGCTGTTCTGTAGGAATACATTTTACCGTGGCATTTTTGCAGAAAACAGCATAGACTGCATTATAAAACAACCACTCATGCAAGTGTAAATGTCTACTGTAGATAATATTTTATTTTTGTTGACCAGCTCACAGGAATGAATCAACATGATGACACCAACATCAAGCTTTGGACAGAATTCTGCTTTACAGAAGCTCAATTATTAGTGCATAGCGCTAGCAACATCAGGTTCATGGGTTTGATTCACAGGCAATACCTACTGATAAAATGTTTATGAATGTACGGTAATTGCACTGTAATACTGTTGAAATAAGAGTGTCTACCAAAAGAATAGATGTAATGTAAATGATGTTTTATAATGTGTGTTCTCCAATAACCTGTTCAAAAATTCAAATCCAGTTCCTTCCTTTGTGAATAACCAAACCAGATCTAATCTTGCCTGCAGATAGTGAATTTGTTAAAGTTGGAGTAAACGCATGCACGTTTAATAAGACACATTTTCGAAAGTTTCTGGAGTAACACAATGCTCCACTTAATCAAATGTTTAAATACACCGATTAATCAACAAAATAAAGACAACACTGAACAATGAGGTAAGACAGTAACAGGTGAAAAGACACCCCAGCTTGAATGAGACACTGAGAGAATACAAAAGTAAGAAAAGACAGATGGAGAAAGAGATAGAAGTCAATTATTCACTGAGAGCCAATCATCACCTTACTAGCCTACTTATTCTGTGAACTCCACAGAATAACGTACAACAATGTTTGTTTCTGAAGCATACAAAAAATAAACTTTGTTTACAAAGAAATGTAATTGTAAAATATATATTTAGCAACAGTTAACTATTGGTTTTAAATTATAAAGAGTAAATACATTTTTCAAACTTCAAATTAGTATTTGGACATTTTATGGTTATTAATCTAATCTTTTAGTACACCATGACTGTTTTGATTTAATTAACAATACATGTTGTTAATTAAAAAAATACCTAAAATTTAGCAAAAGTAACTGCTAAACATTTTTATAAGAACAGACCTAGCATTATTTGTTTTTGTATAAGCTGTTTTATCTAATGCATATCACTGTCAGAAACAAAGAAATAACTATAATTAAAGTTGATTTTACAGAAAAGTGTGAAATCTGTGGCTCCATCAAAACATTGTTCAGCATAACAACCAATGGAATTAGTTTAGTACTTTTCCCAACCAATTTAAATGTCCCGAGGCAGCATTTTTATTGGCCCCCCTCCCTTAGGACCAATAGGAATGCATTCCCATTCCCACTCCCTGATGTTGACCCTAACAAAGTTGTTTTATTGTATGATTGCTCTTTCTGTTCCACTGTTATGGTTTACATAATACCCTCAAATTTCACCAAAACACCAAAACTCTAACCCTTGCCCATATAGAGGCTTTGTGTTAATGCACCTGTGAAATAAGCAAAGAAGGACTTTGGCTGACATGAGCATCATTTGTCTGTTGATGGGTATCAGCCACTTGCCAGCGATGGGTGTCTTGATTACTGTCTGTAAAGATAAAGGCAAGATTTTGGCCATGGCTTTGGACACTTGAACTCTAACATGTCCACTGGATAGTGAAGCAACATGATACAGAAGTGATTGTGATCAGAAAAGAGAAGCAAAGGAAATAAAGAAAATAAAGATCTTATACTAGTATTCTTATACTCTTACAATAAAGATTGCAGTTTCATATTAACTGAATTATTAAATTAAATGTAAAAATGTGACAATATCTTTCTGAGTTGAAAGCAAAAGGTTTGTAACTGCTTATTTATTATAACCATCTCATTATCATTATCATTAGTCTCTGAAAGTGTTTTATTATGTGTTGTCAGGGATGTATATTTTTTAGGAAGTATATAATATAATTACTAAAACTATTATTTACAAGTAAAGGCCTGTTTATTTTTGTAGTGTAATAAGCAGTTAAAAGAGTGATTAGAACTTTGTAGAAGTTTGTATAATCTAGAAATGTGTATATTTTGTATTTGTATAGATGATATATAATTATCAATTAGCCTATTTAGGTCTTTATGCTCACAGGTAAATAATTCTTTTAAACGACAGAAAACAAGCTGCTATGGATCACTGTGTGTATCATATCTAATAAAGGCCATCCCTATAGCCCCAATAATTATTTATAATATAATTATAAATTATAATTTATAATATATAATTATCTTAAAGATTTTGTGTGCAGGGTCCTCATATGCCTATTGACAAGCAGAAACTATGTTGAATTATGGCATACAGGATGCAGTGCAGTGTACACTGTTATATAGTAAGGTACTCTGTGCATACATCTGCATTCTGTGCACTGTATACATACTACATACTGCTCAAAAAGTGAGAGTTGCATGCTGATATGCCATTTTTTCAGAAACATTTTTTGTTTGATTGTTTCTTCACATCCTGATAGCAATGGTCAATATATTTATATAGATATATATCTTCTGTGGAAGGCACAGGATCAAAAAAAGTTCATTAAAACATTGAATTTGTTCTGACAGGGTGTCCTCCTTGCCTGTCAAGATGTATTTGCATATTTCAGTGCACCATGATCATGTGTTTTGGGGGAGGGTGGGATCTTATGCTTTTAAAGTTAGCTTGCTATTGCTAGCCTCTCTCTACATTTGCATAAAAAATACATAAAAAATTATAAAATGCACCTTTAATGTATCTGATACAAAAAATACTAGCTATTAGATTAGACTTAGGTAAAGGAATCAATATACCGATATGTATTAAAGGATTTTATTTTTGACACCATAGAATTTTTTCAAAAACAACATTATTTCAGATGTGTGTGGAAATGCTGTTTTGTAGAAATATTTATTTGTCTTAAGATGTCCACTGCTGGGAATTGTTGGTAGATTCAAACTAGTAATAGAGATTTCTTTTCTAGAAGTCAACATGACAAAAGCTTTCAAAAGGCGAAAGAGAAATGTCATTATTCATGTCTGCTCAATCCTATGGTACTGAAGGCTGTTTTTAGGAGTTTGTGTGCTATTGTTTATATGTTTATATACAGAAGGAGGGATATTGCCTTTTGTTCCCTTGCTGACTAACATCAAGCAAATCTAACATTAGTGTTAACCTACTTCTAAATATTTAAACTGCTGGAGTTGAGTTAAACTTGGGTGAATTATTCACCTGAGGGACTTAGAGGATACATGGTGTTTCCTGACCTATATCTATTTGAAAGACACCCGAAAAGACACAAGATCTTAGGACAAGGCTTATTTTGACTTGCTTATGGTCTCTTAAGGGAATTTAAGGTGAATATCTATTCTGCCATGGTCTGTGTATGCACTGGTCATGTTTCAGCAGCCGGATTAAATTCTGGTGAGATAGGCTACTGTACTCATCAAGCTGTCAAGTGTTTCGATGTTATCAGAATGGAAAGAAAAATAAGTAAATAAGATGTCAGGTGGTTTGTCAGTGTAAGGGTTGGTCAGGAACTAACCAAGCCTAGACTGATGAAAAGAACAGATATACATATATCTTACATATAAGATATTGCTTTAAAATTCTGTTAGATACTATTTAAAAGAATGTCTGCAATACTGGACATATTTACCTAGTGATTAAAGAGCTAAAGGTTAAAGATTATTTAACTCAACTCTATACTAACCTAATCTAGGCTATGTTGTGTTGTCAAAAAATGTAATGAATGTAATCTAAATCTGTCATCAACTATCACACCCATGAATTGTGTTAATATGTGCAATTATTTACTATTCAGACACTTTGAGTTGTCTTTAAATCTTAATGGCTGTCTACATAGACAACATTTTTGGACATTATATGTGAATTCCTAGTGCTGCAATGCTGTACAGTTTGGAGCTCAAAAATGCTGTCTATATAGGAAGCTTACTAGATGACCTTTTCATATGTGTTGAGATGACACGCTAAAATGTAACTTCCGCCAGGACAGACTGTTATAATGTGAAACTTTCCTTTTCACTCTTTACATTTGCCCTGATCTCGTTGTTTGCTTAAAGCGAGATCGTTTTAATCTAATCTCCATATGAGCACTTTATATAACTGTTACTATAAATCAAAGTTCGACGACAGAAACATAATTCATTATTTTATAACAAAAACAACTCTTAAAACATGCATTGCACTTGCATTGTACTTGGCTATAAGTATTATGCTCAATTATTTGCCGATACATTTTACTGTTTATTGTAAGAATATACAGTAGTTGGATATTTAAGTGTACTTGACTATTTGACAACATATTCTGTTTAATTAATTAACTCATTTAATTACAGACCACGGTTGCATTAATGTTGCTATTATATAGAGACATTCATTTATTTTTTTATCCGTGGTCACTATGGTATTACTACAAGTATCAGAGTAAAACTATGGTTTCATTAGATTGTAATATACATAAACATAACTTGTGTATATTGTGTTATGCAGTTCTAACATTTACAATAATATTATTTTATTATATAAGTCAGTGTTGATTTGTTCAAGCCTGGTCCTTAGAAGTTTCAGCTGCTGTTGTTGGATCAGAAGTGTATCAAATGTCCATTAGAGACTTACATCAAGTGAAGCCTCAGCCTGAACGATGGAGGCAGGAAAAAGAGGGATTGAAGATGAATGGGGAATCCAGGCCAGACTGCCTGCATCTAGTGACATCTATCATCGAGTGACAGTGCTACCAAATGTCTGACTGAGAGGTGTGAAAAGACCATCAAGTGCCCTCAATGTTCTTTCAGATCCCACATGCTCCAGAAACAGCAACGTAAAGCCCCAGGCAAAACCAAACTGTTTTAGGGTCTTTCTCAACCTGTTCTCTAGAAGGAAGTCTGACCCTAAGGTGAAGGGGGAGAGGGTTACAGAAACAGATTCTGGAGAGTCTGTAACAGATTGTTGGGTTGATGCTTCTGTTGATGGCTTAAACATCCACAGTAGGATTTTAAGGAAAAAATGCTTTCTAAAAAGGATCCTGTTCAAATATCAAGAAGACAGAATCACAACCGTGGTTCTGGTGGCGCGGATGACCTTCCAGATAGTGAGTCAAGAGGATGTTGAATTGTGTCTAGTTGATCCTTTACAAAGACCTGCCCACCTTAGTTACTGTTGCTACATCGGACAAGCATTCAGTATCAGCCATGGTGCTCCCACTATCCATTTATACATTCCCTGGGGAATAAATGGATAATTTCTCAAAACAAATCATGTTGATTGCAAACAGAAAGGTGTGCAATATGCATTTGAAGGATTTATGCAGGATTTGAAAGTGGCTAAACAGAATAAAAATAAACAGAATAAAGATTAAAGGCTAGATACTATGGTTTGAACCCGTCTCTTGTCAAAGTGTGGACCTTGTTAGTAGTTTGAGACAGTGTCAGAGGAGCTGGAGTGGATAGTGAAAGAGATTCAGTTCAGTCCAGAAGATTCTGCTCTACTGCCCTCTGTTGCTGATCTGTGTGATAACAGCTCTGCAGGTGATGCACAATTTAAAGGAATAACTCACCCCAAAATTTAAATATTGTAATTGTTCTCTCACTGTGATGTTGTTCTAAACATGGCATTACTTTCTGTGTTGAATTTTTAAAAATCAAGATTCAAAAGGTATAAAATAACACCATTTAATACAATCGAATACATGACTTTTGCAATACAATCGAACCCATGACTTTTGCATTGCTAATGCAATGCTCTACCAACTGAGCTCCAGGAACACCTAATCAATACCTGCAGGATTCCTTTATACGATTGTTTGTTGCTTATAGAGCGGTTAAAGCAAAAGAAAATAAAGGGCAAAGGGGGTAATATCATTTTCTTGAGGTCTACTTATAATATAAGTGATTGTTTAACACCATTTTCCAGAAGTATAGGCAGGGCAGGGATTTCTGATTACATGTGTTGTTTGCAATTTAGTTTAGTCACATATTTATTATAAATAATGAATAAACTTGATCTACTGGAAGGATCAGTTATCTTTGAAATGGGAAAAGAAATTAATTTATTTAGGTAGGTCAGGCTGAGAATCCTCTTTTGATATCATGCAAAGTAATTTGCTGTGGTCTTTGAAGAACCATTAGATGTTTGTCCTGATGGAGGTAAAGGCTTTATCATAGGCCACACTGTTTGGTTCCATTGTTCTTCCCTTTGAACTTTGAGTTTTTCCAAAATCATATTTTTACATTTTGT
>JAZGTJ010010160.1:0-18451 GCA_036877575.1 Botia almorhae | reverse complement strand
TATTTGGAATTAATACAAAGAGTAGCTTGATATTCATACAAAGAGTAGCGTAATAAAGAATGCGCTTCTGATTACAACAGCCCCACCAAGTGGCCAGACCAAGCTGTGCACTTTGGAATTTAAACATTTGTTCTGTAAGAGTTGTGGCTTAGTGGTCAGTGCATAAGCTTTGCCATATTGTGCTGTGGTGAACATGTGGACCACACAGGTTCAAGTTTGGCTTGCAACAAGTTTGTTCTCATTCCTCACCCCATCATTTCCTGTCATCTCTTGCCATAATGTTAATAAAAGCATATCTGCAGAAGCTTACCCAACTCCCACATTTGCTAAATGTCTTTGAGAAAAATAATGGTATTAAAATATTAAAAAGAAAAATAAATGCTATTAATTAATTTTAAGAAAACCAGGTCATTACCATATTAAAAAAAGACTCAAATGCTTTGGTAATGTAAAAACAGAGGGTATATCAACATGAGGTTCATTTTGCTGTTGAGTATCCCTATTGAGAACTATTGCAAAACCCCAAAAACCATTGCCAGTCTCCCACTGCTCATAATGTTGGCAGTGGAACTCTCTCTGGGTACTCCCATGAAAGCAGAACCACAAAAACCAGACAGAGAATGTAGGACAACTCAGAGTTTGATTTATGCTCCTCATTAAGAAACTTTTTTGGTCTCCCTCTTTCTCTTGCTCAAACTACAAAACACAACTAAATGGAATGTGGCTGGCTTTCGAAAGGAACATTACTGCCATCTGCTGGAAAACTAACCTTCAAATCTAGACCCCAATTTCTCCTGATATTGAAGTCACTTTTGTGTGTTCACAAATAGACACATTTAACAAATTCATGCAAAAGGAGCACGAAATGAACATTTACAGCAGTTTCAGGAGAGGAGAGAAGAGAACGGAAAATTCTGCATGCCTTTGTTTATTCTGATTACGCTAATTATCATTAAAAAACCAAGAAAATTTGCTGCAAGCTCTAAAAGAGCATGTTAACCTCTTTTTCATAAAAAAGTATGTATTTTTATCAACAGAATGTGGGCATTTTGTGCATTTAAACATGGCTGAAGCATCTTAATCATTTTTCACTAGAAATGGCCAGAACGGGTCCTTCACAGCACACAGTACTGACTGATTCAGTCATTCATCTTCTGCAATTTACATACAGAATATGTTCTTTTGCTTCTCTCCATCCACAATCATGGTAATACACCTTTTCCCCCTGTGGCAAGTGAGGTGAAATACATCAAATACCTGAATTCCATTTGGCGGCCGGCATGTGGATCCTCTCTCAGTCCTCTGTAGTATGGGAAATCTTCCTGCTATTACACAAGAATGTGTCAAAATGTAAGTTTAACAACTGCGGTTGTTTGTAGTAAGTGTATTCCATGTCTGACCTTTGATGCTTACCCTTCGAGCGGGTGGTCCACCCCTGGAATCGTTGGGAAATGAGTGATGGCTGTCTCCATGGAAACCCCTTTGATCGTCTCCATGGAAGTTACGAGGAGCACCGTTTGGGTAAAACCGAGGGCCGTCATACTCAAAACCACGGCCATAGTCATCGTCTGGTCGTCCGAAAGGAGGTCTCCTTTCTCCTGGAGGCACTCTTGGATACGGACCCTGGAACGAATAGATATCTTCAATGTATATTACATGCAAAAATGACGACTTCAAAGGAACATAGGCAGGCAGGTACAGCTGTGTATATGAGGTTCATTCATCTAAAAGAAAACACAGATAGTGGCTTAAACATCTACAACAAAGCCATGAAGTATTTACCCCTCTCTCAGAATGAAACCGTTCCTCATAAATATCCCTTAAATTCCGATCTCTCCTGAAGGCCACTGAGGGAAACAAACAAGGCATATGAGCACCGCAAAAAGCTCTATCAATAGCTCAGTTGTGAACCTATTAGTTCAAAACATTACAATGGTGGCAACATATGGCAACTTGGTTAGATAATAATAATCATATAGTAAAATAATGGAACAGAAATTATGTAGTGACATCTAAATATAAGTGGATTATTATCTTATCATATTATGGCAAAACAACTTACTTTTAATGTGTGAATTGTACAGAGATGTCTTCAGCTGTATGGTATTTTTACCTACAAGGTAAGGCATAAAGGAAATGAGACAGAAATAGAGATGAACCTATATAGAATTTTTTGCAGATTCCAAAAGTTGATCATTTATTTTAAAAATGTTTTTTTTAGCTGATAACTGTTACGATAGCTAATATTACAAATCAATACCATTCTCGTCTTTTCGAAAACCTACACGATTCATGCAGGTACAATCAGCCATCAAAGCATGTTGATGTACAGTAAAAACATGATGGTGCATCTTTGGACTGATTGTTTCAAATAGAAAACACAATATATGACATTATCTACCCCCAATATTGTTCTAATCATGCAGATTATGAACAATCACGCTCATTACGGCCGAAATCGGTATGATTATTAATATTTTGTGTATTTGTTTGTCAGAAGTATTGACTCTACAGTTCAAATGTGTTAAGCTGTTTGAGTCCCCTGTAAAACACAATCAAAGCTATCGTGGGACACGGTCTGGTCACCGTGTGTGTGTAGGTGGGTGTGTGTCCAACAATAACAAGTTATTTATAATAGTCTTTGAATTTAGTACTACCGTTGTTCTCCAGTACATTCGCGTCCACCGTACGACATATCTGTAAAAACAAAAAATGATGTCTTTCGTGCCAATTAACTAAAATGAAATAATATTTTTGAGTTAGAAACGTTTTGAGTTAACACGCTTAGCTTGTTTCCTAAACAAAACTCCACAGCCACAAAAAACGTTTCCGGATTCCAAACGGTTACTTTTTTCAAAATAAAACGTAATGGTCATATAACAAATAAGAAAATGCCTGTAAAAGTGAAATACAAAATATTTATCACTGTAATTTTGTCTTTAAAGGCACTTTATTTCTTCACTGTTTTATTTATAAATATATTAATTATGGTTTCGTTTGTTTAATACTGCAGGGTGTCTTATTTTGACAACGACAGCTCTTTTGTTTCCGGGTCGCGCTGCTCTAATGTTTTGCATGGGTTTTACGCGTTAGTGAAACATCTACTATTTTATTCATTTTAGACATAACAAATGTAGTTATCCTTATGGTAAATATGCATTAAAAGCAGCAAGAGTCTGGCAATTTGGTAAGTTTTTGAACTGCGTTATCATGTTTAGTTACGAATCTATTTGCAAGATGTGATAAATGTGTTTTGTTGTTTTCCAGGTATACGAGATTAACCATGAGTGGTGGTTTAGCGCCCAGCAAAAGCACTGTTTATGTGTCTAATATCCCCTTCTCCTTAACCAACAACGATTTGCACAAGGTGCCGTGTTGCATGTGACGTTCAGAATTATTCTGCCAAAATTGTGCATTATGTCAATTGTATTTGTTATTGCACTAAATACTTTTTGCATAAAATAATATTAATTTAAATATATCTTTCCATTTTCCCAAAGTTATGCTCTAAATATGGCAAAGTGGTCAAGTAAGTGTTTTTCAATACTGGCCAATAAACAGACTTTATAGATTACAGTATATTATTCAGTTACGTCAGAGCATACGTTATATTACGTCAGAGTGTTGCTGGATCATCATTGTTGTTATATTTTCTGAAGGGTGACTGTTGTCAAAGACAAGCAGACTCGTATGAGTAAAGGAGTGGCGTTTGTGCTGTTTTTGGACAGAGAGTCCGCTCATAACTGCTCCCGCATATTGAACAACAAACAGGTATGTTGTTTTAACAGTATTAAGACTGATTCCCTCTTTATCAAAAAGCACACATTGAGTTTTAGTGTTTATTGGCTCTTGGTTTTTTTTCAGCTGTTTGGAAGGACGCTGAAAGCCAGCATTGCCATAGACAATGGAAGAGCTACAGAATTTATCAGGAAGAGAAACTACACAGACAAATCCAGATGCTATGAATGTGGGGTGAGTTTTCTAAATAATAAAATACTAATACAGAAATCTAACTATAATGAAATATATCCTATAGGCAGCCAGCCACCTACAACAGCTGTTTTTAAGGTTTTTTGAGGTAAACAAATTGTTCTGTCATATTATTTACCTCCCTTAGGAAGAAGGACATTTAAGTTACGCTTGCCCAAAAAATTTACTTGGAGAGCGAGAACCTCCGCCTAAAAAAGAAAAGAAAAAGAAGAAAAAGGTCCAGCAACCCGAGGAAGCGTAAGTACAGTGTAATAACGCCATTATTACAGACTGTAATTGTTTGTAGAGCGTGTATTATATGTTTTCTCCCCTGTAGAGAGCCTGAGGACAGTGAGGATGAAGGAGAGGATCCGGCACTGGACAGTTTAAGTCAAGCAATTGCTTTCCAGGTCAGTGATTGTATGGCACATCAATGATCACGCCCATTCTGGTGCCACCAGTAAAGTCATTATTTCCCTCATTTATAATGGCATGTGGTTTGGAATGCACAGATATTCAAATTGGCTAATACAGATACATATTTTCATGGTTTGTTGTTTTGTGTTTTAAGACGGTATATGGAAATGAGCTTTTATCCTATATATAAATATAAACAAGAATAACTGAAATAACTTCTTGTGCGTTTCAAAACAACATTAGTAAAGTTTGTGTAAATTGTTGATCATTTAAGTATGCACAACCTTTACTAATGCTAAACAACCCATTGTTATGCATAAACAGACACAGTTTTCACACAAAGGGAAAACACTATTCAAGAGATTGTTAAAGCTGAGTGATATCAGTCAAATGTAGTCTTGGTTATATAATCAGATTTTTAAAAATACTATATAGTTAAGGCATTATACAGTGATGTTAAAATGGTTTCAAAGGGAAATTTCTCCTGCTGTTATTAGCAAGCTCGCATCGAGGAGGAGGAGAAGAGACGGAAACAGAGCACAGAAGAGGCGTCTGGAACATCTACATCAGAGGACACCCACAAACTCAGGATCAAAAAGAGCGCCTACTTCAGTGATGAAGAGGACCTCAGCGACTGACTCATACCTTCATGTTTCCTCTTCTCAGCCCTTCTTACCTATTAGAGAATCATACATTTATCTAACTTCATTATTTTATCATTGTAAGTTTGTACTGAAATAAGTATTGCCATCCAGATCAAGAGTAAGCTCTATTTATGTTAATCCAAGATGGTGACTGTCATAAATGCGACACTTTCAAATATTGGCTATATATTGATTTATAGATCCTGGAGCATACCACCAATGAAATTTTATCTCGTAAATAAATCTTACGGTTTTGCTTTGTATTTCGGAGATACATTCTTGTTTAAGTTCATAGAAAATGTAAATGCAATATAAAACTGAATAACAAGATGTGTTCTTAAATTGCCATAAAATACATTTGAGGTGTTTGTACATTATTGCCCATTAAAAGGACTCATGCGGAATGATTTCCTAAGAAGGTCTCTGTTAAGTGAACTGGAATTCTCACGTGCTCTTTCTAGTTTTCATGCTCAATTTAAAATATGCAAAGAAGTGGTGGTTATAGTTAAACTGGCGAAAGGGAGGCGTTTCTACTTGTTTGGCAAGGACGAATGTCTTTTAGTAATTTGGGAGGGATGAATCACTCAAGAGTGAGTGAGCGGACCTTCAGTATAAGCAGCAAGCACGACTCATTTAATTTAATGCAAACCCGACGATTCTGACTTGTGAGAAAATACATCTTTTAAGTTATTTGTATGATAATCTCATACCAGTTTTTATGTTATCATTTATTTTCTGTTCACTATATTATATACTTGTTTAAGATAACGTTACATCATATATTAATATGTAAGTGATCTTTTATTGTCTTGTTTATTAATTATAATGTGACCGGCAACAAAAAAATAAACCAAAACGGGATTGGCGGATTCCGGTCACGTGACGACCGCTGCTGTGCCGTCGCCTCCACGACAGCTGCGAGCCGCGCGATAGAGAACAGAGCGCGCATCGCGGCTGAGCGCGAGAGGCGGCGGTGCCTTCGACGCTTCGCGTAAAGTTTCGCACAGCATGGGAGACAAGAGAAGTCCAACGAGGTAACAAAATAAATCTGAGAAAAACTTCCACAGCTGTGGCTTCCACAATCTTAGGGCTTGAAAGAGACCGTAAGTCTGAGTGTGTGTGTGTGTGTGTAAATGAGAAAGACGCAACAGAGTGGCCACCATGGCGGACTGTCTGTTTTACGAGCCTAAAGTATCGTATCGTTAAAAAACGCGTCCTTTGGTCAGAGATCGGGTTGACTTTGTACATGGACGGGACGAGACGAGTGTGTCGGAGAATCCTAGGGGTCGAAATGTGATGTTCTGTCTGTTTGTTTTGCTTTTTGAAGGCCGAAACGGCAAGCGAAGCCCCCCTCCGACGACGGCTTCTGGGACTGCAGCGTGTGTACGTTCAAGAACAGCGCCGAAGCGTTCAAATGCTTAATGTGCGATGTCAGGAAGGGCACGTCAACGCGGTGAGTACACCGCATTGTGTTATGCGTATGTAGGACTCGAAACGTGGTGAGTCGCCTACCTAGAAAGCAATTTGGGCACCGTAGGTCGATCTGAACGTGGCAGTGGTGGCCACGATGTTATCCAAGTACATACGCGTTTTGAGACATTTAGTTATTTTTACTTGCCTTTTGCGTAATAATTGATGACAACAAATCAGTCTGGCACATGTTGGTCATGTTCATTTAAATGATTTCAGTGCGTTTAAATGCATCGTGGCATGCTTTTTATAATGCAATAATAGTTGCGGGGCATTGATTGGTCGTACAGCCTATAAGCAGTAATTACACTGTATTCTCAGTGAGAATGATGCATATACATCACTGTGTTGTAAAATGATCTCCGTAAATTAATTTCACTGTTTTCAGTGAGATTAGAAAGCAGCGCTGATTAGATTTTCGGAAGTCAATGGATGTTCAATTCAGCCGTTGCACACACATTCATTATTGCTCGGTTAAGCGTACAGTGTTACTTTCAAGTAATCTCCAAGTTGTCAGGCCAACGTATTATAATCTTGATTGCAATCAGAAAGCAATTGTGGCTTTAGAATTAGCATCAGATAATGTCTTTCCCGTTTTCTAAATGCATCTGTTCCGCGGCTTTGACCCAGGAGAGCATAATGACCTCATCAGAACCAGAGCGTTTAATGACCTCATATTTTCTCACCTTCAATTCGTCTGTCATTAAAAAATGCTCTCACTGTTTCAAAGTCAGCTACTATTTATTTTTAGATCAGAAAAAACAGATGATCGTGGTTATGGAGATGATGGTAGACCTCAGCTCTTAACAGCACCAGATAAGGATCATTTTTCATGGCAGAGTGTTTGTAAAGCCTTTATTATTATTGAGATCTCAGATTAAGTCTCAGATCCCATTGCGGCTGTTAAATTAGGGTATCATAACAGAGCCGACAAATGTTAATTTTCATTGGAAAACCTTGTGTGGGAAGCCGGAGGATGGTGAGGTTTTGTGTGGGGGTGGGAGCTGTCACTCGTCCAGGTCACCGCGGCAGCTGGCGTCCAGACAGCCTCATTTGCATTCAACGGCTTAATCAAGAAGGCTGTCATCAAACGAACGCATCATCACTTCGGGATGTGCGCCGCACGCGCGGACACTCGTATGCATAAATAAAACCACGATTGCACATCTGCCATGTCATAATGTCTCTTAGACGGTCGTAAATGATGGGTTATAATGATGATGTCTCCTGGGTTGTGTGATAGTTACAGGTCGTTAATTTACAAGTGACTGTGTTGGGAAAAAAAGAGCTTACGGACACACACACACACACACATCAAAGCTAAATGCACTGCGTTTTATTCTCCTTTATGAACTAGATGGCTATACTTCTGTTTAATGCTAGTTTATGCTAGTGCTTTGTATGCATAAACACACAAAACACGCCGTTAACATTGCTGTCGATTTCTGCTTTTTGTTATTCTTCTAAGCAGCAAACAAGGTCCGTGTTTTTGTTCAAACCTGAGTTGTGTTCACCAGACAACAGATAAATGTTTTATAAGGCCCCGACTGATACGCGTGTGGGTGAGCGATACAAGGGTTAATTTAGGGCACGTTTGTTGGCCGTCCCATCAGATATGTCATTTGGGTTAAAAGACATCAGAAGGGCGTGTAGCTGTCAGCAGATTTTCCAGCATTGCTCTATGAAAAGCACAAATACTTTTTCCAATCAAAGCACAAGCTCTCCAGTGAATGGACTCTTTAGTGTTGGTAGCCATTGGCTATATTTGCCTGCGTTCGAGGAGTGATTTGTTTACTTGGTTGTTACCTCGTGCTGACAGACTGACAGTTAATTGATGAAGCAGGCGTTCTTCTCGTGCCCCATTTGAGGCCGTTTCCTCACTGACCCCAAACCAGCCTGCAGACCTCAGATTATTTCACAGTGCTGACACAGTTTGCCCCACGGTGAAAACAGTCGCTCTGCAGGAGAAAAAGAATTATACCATTCAATTACCACAGACACACAGGGAATGCCCTCCTTAAACCGGGTCAGTTTTTAAGATGACAAATTGAGCAAAGGAAAGCTGCATTGTTTTGCTGTGTTGTTCTTCAGACAAGCATGAGAGTTCTGTTTGTCTTGACACTAATGTATGTTTGTGTTGTCATTACAAATTTAAGGCAGGCAGTTATCATTTGTTAACCCACACCCCAGCAGGAGTGTCGCTGAGTGATTCGGACCTATCGTCCTGCATGGCTGTCGGTGAGGTGATGACACATTTTTTGACAGTGAATAATTAGTGAGCAAAAGATAAGTGTAGCCAGGACTTGCCAGTGTAATTTTTGTGCAAAATGTATATGTCATCTGCACACACACAGTGAAAATTAGTGGAATGTATAAGAATGCAGTGATCTCGAGCTGCTTTTTTTTTAAAAAATGGATTGTTTTTTAACTTTTAACTTCTTGAAATCTTGAAAATGCGACACACATACTTGGATGCTTAATAAAACAACTCACGCAAAGGGCAAAGACGTAGCTTGTAGCTTTAAATAGAAACTAATTTAAAGATGTTGTACCATGCAAACTGTCAAAAACGCAGCACGCTGCCAGCACGCCAATTAGAGAACCACCACCAAAAATATCAAATGCAAAAACATAAAAATAAACTAGTAGACCATCATGACCTGTCCTGCAGCTGCGCTGTTTGAAGGCAAAAAGCAGCGTGTGAAATTCTCTCTAATTGCGTGTGTGCAAAACCCTGAGCGCAGCACTGCGTGCTCTCGTCTCTTTGCCCAAAAAGGCGAAACTAATGCAGTCTGAGAAAACCTTCCCAGCATGCCTGTGCCAAATAAACCCAAAGCCACATAAAACAGCCACGTTACGAAGTGATTACGAAAGCCTGGTATTATTTATTAGACATATTTCTGCTCGCAGTTCGCAAAGCATGCGATTACGCATATCCTGCGCGTACCATCTGAAACAGGTTGACCTTGTTTCGATTCAAACACAGTTCTGGGCACTTAAATAAGGCAGAAGGAAGCTGGAAACCAAAGCCAGAGAGAGGCGATGCACAACTGCAGTGTTGCATTTTAAGAGAAGCTGCAGGAAAAGCAAATGCTTGGAAGGACCATCAGAAAACCGAGTGCGGAAGGGAGAGCAGGGACGGCAGGAGGCAAAGGGCCATCTGTCAAACAGGGGCTTGGCAGTGGAGCGATAGAAGCAGCAGTATGGAGACTGCATGTTCACACAGTGTAGCGCATTAATCATGGTCTCTCTTCCCATCATTTAAGCCCATGAGTACACAAGCCTTCCCAGTGCAGTCATTACACCATTATACAAACATGCAGATATGGACACATCTGAGAGACTCTTGGCTCGGGTGGGAGAACGCAGCCCTTGTGTCCTTCTTTTAATAGGAGTAATGTGGGAAAGATTATTCTGTTTTTGCATTAGTGATTTTTACATTAGTAACCTTTGTTGGAGAAAAGACGTTTGTAAATATCTTTGGATGACTGAGATTGACTAACTGACACAACATTGTTACTATAAAAAAATATTTGTTTTACAATTTACAATATACCATGAGCTCAAACATTTTATTGCTAATAATTGTAATGCTAGTAATTAAAATATAAGGTGAAAGTTTCATTAAATAAAGCTTTAAGATATAATCCTAAACAATGGTTTCATTGTAAGTGTGTAGGTCAATCGTGGCAATTTAATCGTGGTAGTTAAATATTTACTTATAATAACCTAAAGGCTATATTTGGCTGTTCTCCCAAGCAATTTCCTGCGTATCTGTGCTAGCCGTCTTCTCGCCATCTGCTCTCTTTCTCTTGTCACAAAATCATGTAATATCAATGTTTCATGTCCATTTATTTATTAATGTAGCCGTATAATAAGCAGAATAGTGTACAGTAACATTCGTTAGCGTTAAATAAACTATTAATCGGCATCTATATAATGTCCTACATATTAGCGAAAGCTTGCAGGCAATAGCCGGGATTATACAGGGCTAAGCTGCAATGTGTGTGAGAAACGGTGAGTAATGTCACAAGCGCGAGAAATAAGCAGGATCAGCGTTAATGTTATTCATTCTGCCAGACAGGAAATGTGTCACGTGATGTCACTGATTGATTTCCTCCGAACAGTGAGTCTAACAGAGGCGAGTGAAGGGTGTTAAGCATCGACAGCCGGCTGCCAGGTCCCGACACGCAGAGGACCAAACATCTTATAATGACTGTTTTCACTCGCCTTGGGTCCGGGATCATTACTAATGACCGATTCTTGGCTGCTCTGCTTAAAGGCTCTCAATGTCCTAATTTCACAATGTGTAACTTCATTAGCTGTTCTCAAAGCTCCGGGGGCTTACGAAAGCAAGCATAAACGCAGCACCAGCGCTAGATCCCAAGAAGCTGTTTTTAAACTCAACGTGTGCGTTTGTTGGCGCACCAAACGTGGCTGCAATGTTAAAAATAGTACGATTTTGGAAGCCTTGATTGGACGCTCTGTTGCTGGACTGAATAGTTGCTTTCTGTTGATCTTGGCTTTTAAAGAAACAGTCACATACATCGTTTTTGTGAGGGCTGTGCTACCAGCGGGGAGTTGTCCTTGTGTGCTGGTCCTAGGTCAGTACGGTTGCAGCTCAGATCATAGTGGAAGATACAGTCGCATTACTGTAGCTGTCAGGTCGGTAATTAGGGGAGCGACAACTGATGCGTTCGAATGTAAACGGGGATACTGCAGCTTAACAGACATTGGTTGGTAGGACAGATGGAATGTTTCGAGTTGCTGATTGGTCCATTACGTCAAGGTGATAATACGATAACCAAACACGATGACTCATTAAACAAACCCTGAACAATACAGAGATATTTCGCTTAGCAGATAACACGGATGATCAATTTGCATTTGGAATCACAAAGCCAACAGTTCTCTTTGAATTCCCATATTTGAGTTTTCCGGCAGTCGATGGGAAAACTGAGGAGTGAATCTGCTGCTGTTTCTCAAGTGTTGAGAAAACACATTCTTCTCGTATTACTCGACGCAGGCAAGATTTCTCAACAGGCTTCCACGCTCTCCTGTTTTAACTTGCTCATTCCTACATGGTTTTTTTCATCAGGCCCTTTCAAGCTACAATCTCGATTCAAAATCTCGCTTTCTCGCCTCTCATTCCTGTTTTATTTCATCTCTCTCTCTTTCCACAGGAAACCTCGTCCTGTTTCCCAGCAAGTCACACAGCAGTTCGCATCACCCACACAACCCAAGAAAGAGAAAAAAGAGAGGACGGACAGGGACAAAAACGACAAAGAACCGATGCTGAAAAAGAATAGCCACAAGAAAATGAGGTGATGCACCTGAATACAGTCCCTGCGTTCATGAATCCGCTGTAGTGTCTCTGATCCCCAGACAGATTCAGCTGCTGTGGGTTTTGCATGCTACATTACAGATATCTTACTCTGTGGAAACTGTATCATCTATGTTTGCTCGGCAACAAAGAAGGAGAAATATAGCCAGAAATTAAGATTTTGCCCTATTATAAAATAAAACATCAGAGTTCACACTTAAATGCTAAACTTTAAACGTACTTAAGTAAATAACGTTAACTAAAATTGGAACAAAAATGGCAGGTATTTTTAATAAACAAAAACAATGATGTTGTTATAACAATGTTTTCTGCAGCCCGACTACCAATAATTCTCTCTTTTTTTTGTGACAAACAAATGTGTAAAAACTTTCCGAATGTTAGTCGCAAAGTTCCAATTCATTTTTGGAATTTCAAATGTTCCAGTGACTCGGTGTAACCATTGCACTAGCAGGTCTAAGCTCTTTGTTGCTCTCTGTTCCGCAGACCCAGGTTAAAAAATGTGGACCGGAGCAGCGCTCAGCATCTGGAAGTGACAGTGGGAGATCTGACGGTTATCATAACAGACTTTAAGGAGAAAACTAAGCCCTCCTCCAGCTCTTCCTCCAGCGCAACATCTGGAGACCACCACAGCCAGAGCGGATCCAACTCGGATAACACAGAAAAGGGGATCTCCAGATCTTCATCCCCGCGAGGGGAGGGTTCCTCAGTCAACGGGGAGTCTCACTAGAAAATCTTGGATTATGAACACTACTTCCAGTGTCCTGCACTCAGTATACTTAATGTTTTACCAGAACAGACACAGGAGAGAGTTTGACAACTTACCAAGACACAGACTTCAAGCAGCAATATAACACACTTCTCACCACTGCCACAATTATAGGACTCCAACATAACATTTCCCAGTTAACCTGGTTTGTTACAATGCCCAGTAGGTCAACCAAATTGTAGAGTTTTAAGAGACTTAAATGTTGACAGAACAAATAGGAAAATAAAGAAATTTGGACAATTCTCAACTTCATAACTGTATAGCACCAACAACATGTTTGTATTTTGAATCAGACTAGCGTTTAGACGTTAAAACACTGCCGCCATTTTGCTTTTGTGGTATAATTTTGTCTTTTAATTTTAAAACCCCAATCTGTATTTGTTGCAACGGCACCCGTTACAGCCAGAAATTAGCCCTGAAGCCGAAAAAGCTTTGTGGTTAAAAATGAACTGGAACGTTTTTGCGAACGCATTTGCTTCTGCATTACTGCCATTTCAATCGCAGCAGTTGCATATTGTTACTTTAATATACGTTGAATGCATTATACGATAAGCGTTAAGCCATCTGTTGATAACTGTGACAGAAACAGGACTTCCTTTATCAATGGTTTCTTGCACCTGTTTGTACTTGGTATGGTTTTTAAAGAAGACCTCGAAATTTATGGATTGTTTTCGTTCATTTCATTTTTTGACACTTCACGGTAGATCATGGTATATCACCTTTGCAGCTAGTTGTTTTACTTGCTTTGTTTTATGTTAGAATGTCTTTATATAAATCTGTTAATTCCACATAAAATAACGTTTATGACTAAAAATGAAAAAAATGTATTTGTAAGATGTTGATTTCATCGCGGTATATAAATATATTGCAGTATAGGAAATATCTCTTAATAAAATTTAAGATTTAGAGTCCCGTTGTCAACAAAAGTTACTTGTGTTGGAGACGAGACGGTCTTATGTAAGCGATTATAAGATTTGGTTTGTAAAACGGACCGTTTCAGTTCTCTGTAACATGCATGAGTTATTCACCGTGGGTCTTTAAACTGTTTGGGTTTTCAATATCTGGTTGTCAATATCTGGTATTTGTACATAATCTGTCTCTAACAAGATCTCTAATGTTTCATACAACAGGAAACATTTAGATCCTAATTCTTCTCTAATCGAAAAAATACAGGTCTGTTTCTCGGGTAGGGAAGAACACAAAGGACAGTTCATCTGAGGGGAACCAAGCACTGTCCACATATTTATATATTAATATCCACATATTTGACATTTGAATATCTTCTACAATGTTTATTCATTAAAATTTAGACACTAGTCCAAAGCATATACATGCGCCAATATCTGATCCACAAAACTACAAAAATGTGCGGTTTGGTACCATTTTTTTAGCAACTTTCTAACCACATTTTGTGCTTATTAGTATGTGCAGTACTAGTTACTTTGTTTAATGAAGAGTATAAATATTTGCTTGTTAAAATCTGAAATATTCAAATGTTTGCAGTAACTGTTGTAACGGTACAGGTCTGAAACTAATATTTAATATGTCATCTGCAGAAATTAAATTACACAAATGTGCAGTTTGTTACCAGTAATAATATAAAAGAAAATCAAAACTGGAACTATTCGACTTGAAAGAGAATTCATAAAAAAGCAACAAAAATAACCTGGTAATTTTTAACTAGTTGTC
This sequence comes from Botia almorhae, assembly GCA_036877575.1. NCBI lineage: Eukaryota > Metazoa > Chordata > Actinopteri > Cypriniformes > Botiidae > Botia > Botia almorhae. Next base: position 4,152 of record JAZGTJ010010160.1, on the reverse strand, counting down.
AGTTTAGAGAAATGGCTCTGAAAGGCGCTTGTCATCACGGGGGTCTTTCTCACGCCTCTGGGGGAAGAACTTGTTTGTGGGGGATGGTGGTGGTCGTCGGTGGGCGAGTACACCCACAAATAACCCCGGACACATTTCAAGTAAACCCACTCTAGAATGCGGGTGTATGTTCGTACATTTGGCCTGTGCGTGGTTATGGCCCTTCTGTCTTTACTCTTTGTGTTCAGTAAACACGATGCAGAAAGTTATTCGGCCGGTTTGAAGGAAGTTAAGGCGCCGCTGGAACGACCCGTCTCGAAGAATTTCAATGGAGCAAAAGCAAAACAACGAGCCACGACGGCGGGGTCACCGAGATCCGGGTAATCTTGTTTATCTCATTCGTTTGTGTAAAAGCCGATCTGTTTGAATGAATTTGCGTTTTTAGACTGACAACACTTGCGCCAGTAACGTTTACGGGATGTTTCCGAATTCCAGTTTACGCGAAAGTTACTTTGTGACTGTTACCGTGACAACATGGTAAGAATTAATTACGTAATGCTAAACTGCGTCTGAATACGTAACGCGCGATTTATAGTTATTTAGGCTTCAATCTAGATTCTCGTTCACATTTATGGGGTCAGAAACAGGAAATGTCCAGCACTCGTGAAACGCACATGAAAGGGAAACGCGACGCACGTGACAACAGCGCGTGTAATTCCACGCGCACTCGAGAAGTAACGGAGGCGTTCACACGTACCTGTCGTGATCCAATAGATGCGTATAGAGAGAATTCACACGTAATAGTTCCGTTGAGACACCTCACTCACACCTGTTTCAAGTGATGGTTTACAAGGATCACTGTGAACAAAAGGGAAAACAGCATATGATCAATAATGATGTTGATGACGTTGATTCATATCACATGATAATATTGTTAAATTCTATAAATAACAGGGTTCCAAATGTAATCAAATAAAAAACACTTTCTTGGTGATCTTTACTCGTCTGTACGCACAAATATGTTCTTAACTGCCCCCCTAAATTTGGGGGCATAATCCAATTTATCTTTTTATTTGTCAGCATATCAAGTAAGGCCAAATCTTACAATCTGTTTGCAGAGATGTTAAATCTGAAGAGAATTCTGCTGGACAGCACGAGACGTTGATGCATCTCGCAGTGGTGGCCTGCGGACAGAGACACGAAGAAGCTGTCAACATGCTCAAGAGCGCGGTTATGCTAAGCAGCCGAGCCATAAGATTTCATATCTTTGCAGAAGAGCAACTGCACGGTACCATAAAGGCAGCGGTCAGTATGAGTGTATTAGCTACAATTTTAGTGTTTTTAAATTTGTGCATGTATATAAAGTTCTGCCATTTTTATACAATGAAGGTCTAACTGTATTTAAGCACAGTACGTTCTAAATGCACCTGTTTCTTTATTCATAAGTAAATAAATGCATTGCATATAGTTTATACTCTCATCTAACCCATTTTTCTCTATACAGCTGGATTCCTGGCCAGCTTTCATTTCATTGACATTCAGCTATGTTGTTCACCCCATTTCATTCCCTCATGAGAACCATAAAGAGTGGAGTCAGCTTTTCAAGCCCTGCGCATCACAGAGACTCTTCTTACCGGTTAGTAATACTGCAGTGTGAATGTGTATGCTGATTCAGAGGCTGGTTAGTACTGATTCAGTGCTGCTTTATTCATCAGCTTGCTTTTTCTGATGAAGATAATGACCAAGGATGTCTAGATAGTTAAGGCTGATGGGGACACCAGCACACTGACACTGCATAGCTGTAGACCAGCATCCAAAACACAACATATACTGCCGGTGTTAGTCTCTCATTTTTAGCAAAAAGTGGCATGTTAAATGTTTTTAAAGGTTACAGCGATTACATCTGAAAATGCTGGACTGCTTTTCTTCTCAGAGATGTCAAAAAAGCTGACAAATTTTATACCAAATTATCTGCCTCATTTACATAATTGAGTTGCATAAAAACAGGCCAGTTAACGTTTTTTCATTAATATTATGACATTTTTTCAATTTTTCAGTCTGACACAGTCTATCTGAATAAATCTGGGATAACCAATCCCGTTTTCCATTTCTCCTGTACAGATGATCCTGAGGAATGTTGACAGTCTACTCTATGTGGATACTGATGTCCTCTTTCTGCAGCCGGTAGAGCTAATTTGGGACGTTTTGGCACGTTTTAACTCCACTCAGTTGGTAGCCATGGCACCTGAACACGAGGAGCCACGGATCGCCTGGTACAGCCGCTTTTCCCGACATCCTTATTATGGAAAAACAGGCATCAACTCTGGGGTGATGCTAATGAATTTGACCCGGATGCGAATGGCACAATTCAAGGTTAGATTGTTACAACCCTGTGCACTGTATAGTGAAAAATACTGTTTAAGTCTGTTGTACACTGTTCAGAGGCCTCCAAAAGAGTGATGCTTTACGTCATGCAGTTACAACATTTACCAGCAGGGGCCACTAGCCAAATACTGAATTAGCGTTTTGGACGCGTTGTAATTCCATTTTCGTCCAGAAGAGGGTGACAAAGCGCTCATCATCATTTTTGACTTGGCTTGCAGGTAGACTGTTATATATGTTTTAATATACGTCAACCCTGTATTTTTGTATTTTCCGCTGTCTTTACAAACAGAATGACATGACCTCTGTTGGTCTACATTGGAATGAGCTTCTGATGCCTTTACTACAAAAATATAAACTTAATATAACCTGGGGAGATCAAGACCTCATTAACATCATCTTTCATTACAACCCAGGTTGGCTATTCTATATTTCTTTCATTTGTCCTCATTCTGTGTAGCTTAATGGCTTTTCATATCTAAGGGAAAGATATGTGTGTGTATCCACCCAGAGATGGTCTATATTTTGCCCTGTCATTGGAACTATCGCCCTGACCACTGTATCTACGGCAGCAACTGCAGCCCAGCTGAAGAGAGCGGTGTGGTCACACTACACGGCAACAGAGGAGTGTTTCATAGCGACAAACAGCCTGCCTTCAAAGCAGTGTATTCAGCTTTCAAAGAGGTGCGTTACCTGTCAGCGTTTGTTTTCAGCTGTAGTCATGTGCATCATCATATATTCAGTCGCTGATGCAGCTTAAAGCAGCCAAACGTCCAAACACAATTTCCATAAACATTTTAAACTAACAGATTCACTCTTTGTTTCTGGCAGTACGTGTTTGGAGAGGATCTTCTGCAGTCATTCTTGTTACCCCTGAAGGTGCAGCTGAATGCAACCACACACACATACTGTGGAAAAGTTAGTTACTTCTTCACCAGAGGACTTGGGAAGTCTGCAAGAAGGATCCAGAGAGCAATGCCACCCGGTGGCTGAGACGTGATACTGCGACCTTACAACGTCGCTGAATGAGAGCAGAAATGAGTTCTTAGCACTGGATAATCGGGTCACTGCGGTTCCAGTTGTATCTGTGTGACAGGAGTGGTGAATATTCAAGGTTCAGAATCTCCAGACGTAAGACAAACTAAAACTGGGTTGTGACCCAATTTGAAGTTTAATTTAATTTGCATTTCATTCTTGAGTTGCATTTTTTAACCTGTTAACCCGGCTACCGAATGTATTTGAAGACATAAATGGAAAAATCTTGAAAAATGTAAATATATATTCTCTGTGAAGAATGATAGTTTGGCCAAAAATGAAATTTCTGTCATTTACTCACCATGATGTCATTTGAAAAGCAGCCTCGATCCAAATCCTCAGTCCCCATTTCACTTTAACTGTATAAAAGAGAGCATGTTTGAAAGATTCTTTTTGATATTCTGTGCAGAAATGGTTTGAAGTGACGTGGGTCTTGAGTGAGCTGTTTTTTTGTAAATAAAAGTGTATCATGAATCAGATTTGATATCAATTTAATATTCTTGTAAATGACTCATCACATTTTTTATGCACATTAACCAATTCTAGACAGTTTCATATACATTATGTGCTTCACTACCACTCCAGCGGTTAGACTTATCAAGTATAATATTTTTGCATATCATTGCGGTTGGACTGGTTTATTACACACTGGGCATTTTTCCTATAGTGAGTCTTGTGCCAAGCAAAATTTTGTGGGACATAATAACATTCATCCACAGGAGGAAAAGTGTTGATATGTTCTGCAACCAATGCAAT
>JAZGTJ010010159.1:0-18451 GCA_036877575.1 Botia almorhae | reverse complement strand
TGCAACTGGATGAGCAGTGGCGTGACATGTGCTCTTTTAGGCTCGTTGAAGACCACTCTAGCTGCCGCATTTTGAATCAACTGCAGGGGCTTGATGGAGCAAGTCGGAAGCCCTGCAAGGAGGGCATTGCAGTAGTCCAGTCTGGAGAAATCTGAATAATGTGAATGCAATGGATTTAATCTGTCATCCTTGCCAAGGATTCACAAGCTACAGGCTACTAAATGATGACACTGCTTATTACCTTGTAAGGCAATTAATGAAGAAATATGGTTTAGAGGTAATTATCTATGGCAACTCTGTTGGATTGGTTACTATATCCTGGGAACCCAAAATTCTTAAAGTCAACACAAATTCACAATTGACCATTCCTAATACACTTTATTAAGTAATACACATTATTAAATACTAGCAAACATGACAAAAGTACACTTTATGACCTAAAAAGTCCTTCACATAAACTTTAATGGGGCGCTTTCCCCAAGTGTAGTTGTAGCAAAGCTACTTAGCAGCGTTCTAGTTAAGGATCCAACTCCAGGTAAATTGATGAAGCCAAATGCAGTTTATTAAATACCGGCAAATGTCAACATAAGCTTGAGTTGATTTATTTGTTTGTTATTTATTTTTCATTCGAGATGGTTCTAATATAGGTTTTACCTACAGTTATCTTGAAAACCACATTCTCTTATTTGGGAATACATAGAAGAAAAATGTTCAATTGATTATTACTCTTACAATCTAGATAATATCATAATATATTATTAATTATTATACATAGAAGAAAAATACATTATACATTATAACTACATTATATTAAATATTATATTAAAAACGTGTACCTATTATAGGGCTAGTTTTAGGATTGGGGTTAATTGCATGTAATATATATATAATTAACTGTTATTACTACAGTAAGTACATGTGTAACAGGCACAGTAAAATAAAGTGTTAACAAGAAGTTCTGCTGTGATGTTCTACAGGATCCTTGACTATAAATAAATCTCATTTAAACATAATTGTACGCACCACAAACATGGTTTGGTGTGAGGTTCAGGAATAACTTGTTTTCACAGACTTCACAGATAGATACTGTGAACTCAATACGGTGTATATGTGGGCCAGTTAGTCATTCACACTTGGCAGTAAATAAAGTAATTCTTAATAATGATTAAGAGGAAGATAATAGATAGTACTTTAATTTTATTTATTTTTATTTTATGTTTGTTATTTATTTATTTTTTGTTGGTTTTTATTATTTATTTAGTAACTGAATAAAACTAAAAAGTATCTTTTAGTCAAAGATATTTTCTACATTCAATTACTGTCAGAGATTACTCAAAGTGATTAATATGGTGCAACCTTCTCTCTCTCTCAGGAACTACTTTATAGATTTATTGTACCGGCAATTTTACAATTTCATACAAAATAAAATACAGCAGGGTCTCTTAAAGGTTTTTGCACACTATGTTATTACAGTTTACTTACATGCAAATTAATTCTTTGGTGTTTTTAAATTACAGACCTGCATTTTCTTTTTACAATGGTTCCATCACATTTTCTGGCTGAATGATACTTGAAACACATTGAAAACAAGTACATTGTAAATATGAATGTTGCACAGTGTTTATGTGAAATATCCAAAGAAAATCTCTGTGTCTCTGATTAAAAACAAAATCATTACTTTTTGAGAGTCTGTGTTTTGAATTATTAGGTCAAACACACACCAATATACTACTATATACTATTTCCTTCTTTTGAGGCTTCCTAAAGTGTTACTATCAGCCTTCAGCTTTTCAGAAGATCTTTATTATCTATTATGATTTGGTCTTGATACTTTATGCATTTTTACACTGCTGAGTTAAAGCAGCTCTGTGTTGCCTTCAAGAATTCTCAGATGCTAAATTTATGCCTTTGTGATTTAAATAAGGCTTTAGAGTTAGTTACTCATACATTGTTGTCCCTCCACCTCATTATAATCTTTCTTATCTTTTATTTTCACTCTTTTCAAAGTTTAAGAGAATACTTAGGTATTTGTGAACATAGCTAATCATTATAGAATCAAAGAAAAACATTTTAAAACAAACTATATTTAACAAATTTGAAAAGCAATATATTTAAAAAGTTTATTCTAAGCACATTGTTTTACATCTTGTATTCCTAATGTATTCATATATCACAATGTTTTTGTTTGTTGCTAATTTGGCCTGAGATACATGGATAGCTCCAGCACTCACTGTTAAATATAAAGAATCATTTGTCAAACAAACAGATGTCACTGAGGTTAATTTAAATACAGTAAGTAAAACAGATAGGCTAGGTTAGTCAGATCACTGCAAGCCGAGAATTCACCCTAAACTAAAGAAATGGGTCATTTGTACTAAAGATGTCTAACCAATACTTTTGGTAGTGACAAAAATATGTACTTAAACTGAGTTAAAAATTTTAATTTTAATTTTAAAAAAAAAGTTAAAAATTAAAAAGGTTTTTAAAAATTATACATGTATTTTAATTTGTTGGCAATATTATTAGACTGTCACAGTGGATTTAATTATTTATTCATTAATTCAGTTATTACTGATTTCTGATGTACCCTGTATCTCAGTTTAGCTGCTTGTTAAGAAATTATTAATATTACCTGAACTATTTCAAAAATATTTAATAATATTACCATCACGCATCTGTATGTTTACATGCAGTGATATCATGCATAGTTAATGCAACAATATGTGATAACATCATTTAGGAATGAAAAATAGAAAAAGCTTTATTAGACAAAGCTGATCCACATATAAAAAGATGTGACGGAAAGAGCTAAAATTGGCAATCCTGATTACACTCAAGAGAGTGTCCTATTTGTGTAAAATTCAAGGACTCAGCAACATCAGGCTTAGCACCATAACTAAGCAGTTTTTCACTTGTATTTCTTGTGGTTTGCAGTAGAACTGTTGTCATTTGTCTGACAGGCGAGGGCACTTAATCCTGTCTCAGGAGAGAAAGCCATGCCAGATGGCTGAGGAGAGCAGCCGACACAGTGGTCAGGTGGTGGACCGACATTCACTGACACACTGGATGACTGTCAGCAGATGGCATGTAGGCAGTTGACTGGCAGGTCACCAGCTAATGGTTTACCTGAAGTGCTAAACATTTATACAGTCTGGAAACAGGCAGTATCCTAAGGGGCTTTGGATAAGCCGACAGAGATATTTAAAGTGGTCATACTTTAACGTACCTAATGCAATTGAAAATGTGCTTAACATTTATAGCGTAATATTGTGTTTACAATATTAATAATAATACTATGCTGTGTCAATAAATTAACAAATTTTAATCAAATTAATTAATGTCACAAATTAATTGTATACTTTAAAACACAATTACCTAAAAAGGCACATTGAGTCAAAAAACAGCTAATTGCATAAATGTTTAAGTCACCTTTGGTTCTTTAATCACACTTTATTAACATGTTAAACTAAAACCTCTACTGAACTCTACTTTAAAACTCTACTTTACTGAACATATAAGAGATCTATATGAGTTGCTTGTTCAAACAAAATATGCTGCCACATGCTAGAGATTTTGTCCATTGATGTTAGTGTTTCAAACCATTACTAAAGTGTTATGCGTTGTCACGCAGTTGTCAGCTTGTTCTGGGTGGTTGCTAGGGTGCTGTGGAGGGTTAATAGGTGGTTATTTACTGGCTCAAGTCACATGACCTCACAAAGCTCACTCCCAAATCTCTATGATATACTGGTCTTAAGTCCTTCAGTGTAGCTCTATGACATCCACCATGTGAAAACTGTCCAATTACAAGTCAAAGCACTCTTCTCCTCAACAAGCTTTACACTTTGAGATATACTTTATATCCATAGCAAAAATAGTTTGTGCTAGAGTGCTAGGGCAAGTGTCACGGTACTGCTCGCACTTATACTCCTACCTGGTCTTCTAGGTCAGACAGATTTTGGGGGAAAGAACATTTAAAGCTGTTAAGAGGAGTATCTTAAATTGAATGTAAGATAAAAGAGGTAACCAGTGAAGATCATGGAGAAGTGATGTGAGCTGAGCATTTAGTGAAAATGTAATTTTGCAACGCTTCTGTTGGGTAATAGAAGCATTTCAAGATTACATGGATACAGAATTACAATAATTTAGGTGGGAGCTTTAATTTATTTAACTTGGGCACCCGAGGCAATTAACAATATTTCAGTTTTAATAGGATACTGAGAGCTCAAAAATCCACAAAGAAGAGAAGACCATTGACTACACACTAAGAAGGGTGGAGATTATTAGAATGAAGCTGAGAATGCATCTGGGAAACAACAACTTTCTTTAAAGTTCTGACATTAAAGTCAGATAGTGACCTATAATTATGGAAATTTAGAGGATCTAAGTCAGGCTTTTTAGAACAGGGATAACAGCAACTGTTTTTACATTAAGTGGGACAGTGGGAGAAGCAAGGCTACAATTTATCAAGAGAGAGATAGTAATGGAAACATCTGTGTTATGGGTCTTTAGAAAGAAGTGGGGGAAAGGTCAGGAAAACAAGATAAAGAGTCTGACTTAAATATTAAGTCAGTGCTGCTGGGGGTAAATTGACCAGAACAGTCTGGTAAAGACCTAGTGTGAGAAGAAACAGAAAAACAAAAATTGATAGTTAAAATTGTTTTAGAATTTACTTACCAGTAAAAAGGAAGAAAAAAATAAGGACTTACAAAAAGTGCTTTATGGCAGCCAGAGTTTTAGATGATGATTTTTGAGAGGAAATCCTAGATAGAGGTCAAGCCTATTGTTTAGCAGGTGTTCAGTGTATAGAAGGAGCCAGCCTAGTCTTAATAAGAACATGCTCCTCAAAAGCTTTCAAGATGGCATCATCATAAATGTGGGGTTTTAGAGACTAGTCCATTTGACCAGATGTTAGGGATGCCAGTTGAAGACAAGTAATAAGCAAACCAGTACACCCCATTTGTGAGTGGATGGATATGGTATGATGTACAATTCCAAGCATATAAGAGTGTAATTGTGGAAAGTCATTTACGGCTTTTGGTTAGAGAAGGTTTCAGGACAAATCTTGTAACTACAATACTAAAACATGGGCTCTTTTAACTAGGGTGAGTACGCAATTACTTAACATGATAGCAATTATCGAACAAAGCTCTAGCAACTACTAGGGCTATAGTGCAGCAAATATTGTTATAATTCTATTATTTTGCTGGTGTGGTGTATTAAAGGTCTTTGATACATTACAAATCTACAGAACATGTTTACATATTTATGTACCTTGTGATCAATACAGATAAAAAACATTTTTAAATGTCTTGTGTGCCACTATGCATATAAATTAATGTGCTCTTGAACGACTGCCCTTTTTATTTATGAAACCAGTCAACCTATTTCATGCGCAATAGGAAGCAAACCTGTAAACATTAAAGCTTCAAAAAGCTGTGTTTGGTAATGCTTGATAAAGGTCATGAAATGGCTTTCCCGGCCCACACAATTAACCCGCTTTTGCTGTAAGGCAGCAGTCTGTTGGGAGGCAATTAAATCCCACAGCTTCCTGTTGTGAGTCGTCTTAACACAACAAGATCTTTGGTTGCAATAACCACTGCAGCTGTTTTGTTAACCCTTTTCTGGGGGTTTCCAATAAAAAATGCTTAATTCCATAAAAACAGCTGTAGTTAAACAGCTGTAACTAAAAAGTCATAAGGGCAATCAAAAACAATACAAATTATCATACAGTTTAAAACTATTAAAATATGCTGTCACTTACAAATACAGAAAACAATGGAATAGTTGTAACCCTCATAATTAATTTATAATTAATTTACATAAAAAACATATATTCACCATTAATTAATTGGCCTCAAAAAACTCCTAATTTACTGCTTATCAATAGTAAGGTAGTTGTTGTTGTGTTTAAGTGAAGGTATGAGGATAGGATTAAGGGATGTACAATATGGTCATGCAAAATAAGGCATTAAAATGTGCTTTATAAATACAAAAATCAGCCAATTTGAATGCTAATGGGCAACTTGTATAAATTACTGTATAAAAACTGTATAAATTACTTTCCTAACCACACAAAAGCTACAGCTACATGAGATATTGTTTTTAAAGACACAATAAGCACACTGATAATTTGGATGTGAGACTTGGATATTATTACCACACTCAATCTATTGTATTGCAGCTGGGTTCATTGCAAAGCTTGCACAGTGAGGTTAGAAATATGTTAAACTAAACGTAGGCATCCAAAATGTCCTACTACAATCTCTCAAATATAGTTATGGCAATCTCTTAGTAATTGCTAAAGCTAATGTGCCTCACCGCTTTAGTGACTGCACATGTTTTATTGCATTTCTGTTTAGTTGTTGATTTGCTTGGTGTTTTAATTCACATAATAATAGAATTTGTCTGCTGTGAATGAATATTCTTTTGTAAAAAATAGAAAGGTTATGTTTGAAATTGCATACTATCCTGCTGCTTATATTTCTACAGTATGTATACTGTGTGCATTTTTCATATACATTTAATACCAGGATGACAAATGTGCAATGTAAAACAGAGAGTACCAAATGGAATACCATCTCACATAATGCAATGCACTTTTTCACTATATTATTTTTGCTGACACTTTACAATAAGGTTCTATTCATTAACACTACTTAATACATTCGCTAACAATAACAATAACTTTTTTTACAGAATTTATTAAGCCTTGTTAATGTTACTTTTCATTGTTTATTTTAGTTCATTGTGCATTCACTCATGTTGACAGACAACGTTTGATTGTTAAAATGTATTAGAAATGTTGAAATTAACTTGGATAAATGCTGTAGAGGATAGCTAGTTTAAGTTAACAAATGTTAAGTAATGTATTATAATACTATACTATACTACACTGCTGTTGAGACTGTGAGGAGTGCTGGAGCCTACCCAAGAATCTCGGAGTAAGGCAGGAAAACACCCTAGACAGATGGTCAGTCCACCACAGTTTATCTATAATCAATATCAATAATTCAAAGTATGAAATGCAGGCACAGAAAGCTATTATTTCCTTCTAGAAATAGTAGACTCAAGACTCAAGCATACTGATAACATACAAGACTCAAGCATACATCTGTAAGGCAGTGTAACATTAACGTTGTTTTACACTAACTTACATCCAATGCAACTTTAAAGACTTCTAAAGACTAAAGTAAGCAGGTTTATGTGAGACACTTACTTACTGGTGCCTGAATGGTAATATGTTTTCGTTTTGTCTTCTCTTTCTAAATTACAAAATTCAAAATCTGATGGCAATGAATCTGAATTCTAAAACTGATGAATCTGATTCTGTGATTGTGATCTTAATCAGGTAATCTGGTTACCTGTGCAATTTGTCTTAGCAGTTTCTGGACGGTATTGACATGACATTGTCATCACAGCAATACTTTTTATATTATATAGTATATATATATGCTTTGGTTATAATTAACACTAAGATGAAAGGGTTTTATTCATCACATAACTAAAACATTGATATGGCTATGGATAATGGAAGACTTTAATGGAAGCCTCTTAAATATAAATCCTAAATCCTTAGGATTTAGGAAAATTTTAAATGACATGTTTTTATATCAAAATATGTCATGCAATATATGCAAAATCTCTAAAAAATTAAAGTAAAATTAAAATAAAGAGATGATTACATGCTGGGTGAAAGGAGGTTTAAAATTGCCCAATCTGACTGTTTGTGCAACCGGGATGTTGAGCATCATTTATAAATTGTTATGTAGGCTATTTTGAGCGACAGAAATGATTTTAAAAGAGAAAGGTAGCACACACATTAAAATCACAGCAGTGGAATACAATACTGGTAAAAATGCTTGTAACCTTACTAGAAAACCATTTATTAAACACAATGCCAAACTGAATGGTAAATACAATATCCATGAATATCCCTGCTCTGATGTATGCCTCTGCAATACAGCTGGATAGCTTCAACAACCACTGATAAGAAGAAATTATGTTGGCTAAACAAGCTGTGTATTTACCATTGCATCACCATCAACATGCAATGCAATATAGTAGCCTTACCTTCTTCTCTTTTACACATTATGTAAAAATGCAAAGGTAAATAGCATAAATGTCACCTTTCCTGCCAAATTCAACCTGATTGTTGAAAATATAAATCATTAATCTAGGCTTACTCTAGTGAAATCTGGGTTTAAGTGGGTTCTTTCAGCTAAAGTTAACAGACTTGAGTCATAAACCCAAGTTTCCCATTATATACAGCGAAGCAAATCTCTTTCCTTACTGTTTAAGTATTAAATGAACTTTATCTTGTAAATTTGCAAATTGCACTTTATCTGTTAGGCTCCTGGCAAGAGCCATAGTGCCATTATGAGAGTTAATTACATTTTTAACTCTCTTACTGGAAACCTTTTCTCTTTTAAAACCGAAAGAATCGTTATGCTAGTATTCATTTTATGTATTTAGATTAATAACGGAACAAAACACATCATTACTGAACTGTTTTTTGTTTTGATTTTTTTTATAATAGACAAAGGTTTCACCCCAGCATTGGCTCTGTTCTCTGATGTGCTCAAAGAAGCTGAATTTCAAATCTTAATCTGCAATCATTGACTTTTCATGCCTGGCATTTTGGATGCCAGTGATTACACTGACAACAGTCACTTGCTGGTAAATCAAGCAGGAGTCCAATCTCGTTCTGTGTTGACATGAGTTGAACAACAGGCAGAATGACACAGTGCAGCAGGAGAAATGCAGTTTAGTTTGTTTACTGACCTTCCCGACTCCCAACTGGCAACAAACAATCAGAGATGTCTGTCTTTTTCTCTCTGCTCTCGGAGAACTGGGGCAAGGTGACTTCTGTTCCAGCACTCCACTAAAGTAGTATTCCACCTCATTGGGTCACTGTTTCACCTGCAAGACAGAGAAAATATATTAATCTATGTCTGCACAGGTGTTTGGGAAGCTGTGGTTACTCAGGCCAAATATGTAGAATGTGTAACATTATAAGATTTTTTGTGCTTGGCTATGCAACAGCAAGTTCTGCCCCTCAAATATGACTGGGCTGCTATACGCCAAGAACAGCAAAAGAAAACATTACAAATTTGTGTTACTCCACCACAGTAACTGTTAAAATGATAACAAGACAAAGTTATTGATTCCTCGGAGGGCATGTCATGACAGACAGAGTAATCACACATGCTCAGTTGCTCTCTCTCTCACCTGCTTTTGTCACACACATACAATAACATGTAACAAATTGAACATTTTATTGATATCCATAACACAAGAGTAAAGAGGAGTAAACATCAAAATTGTTGGGTGCATCCACTTGGATATTAAAATCTTTAACCATTTTTATTTATGTTGCAGATGTTTTTAGGATATCGCTGACATGTTTAGTTCACAACATGTCATGACAGACAGTAATTAGACCTGCTCAGTCACTCTCTCTCTCACTTTCTCTCTTTCTAATGCACTTTTGTCACATGCTATTTTTTATTTATTTTTCTTGTTGGCAGCCTATTACTGTTACTATTTTAAATTATTATGAACATAAATGTTAAGCAAGAGAAATATAAACAAGAGTAATCCTCATCAATGACACCACAAAGCTGGGGCAGTCTGTTTAACATGAAAGTGGGTATTTAGGGAGTAGTAAATGATGGGATGGGGTCAATTTCGAACCCAGCTTTGTGTCTTGCTATGGCACAGTACATTTATCACATAACATGGTTTGGTATTAGTTTAAAGAAATCAGTTTCCTGCTACTGTTTTTCTCTTCAGTGACTTAACACTATTATACAGCTAGAAATTTACACATCTGTGATAATGTTGCTTTTATCAATATAGCTTATATATAATCATGTTGGCCTATCTAAAGCTGCAGTCTGTTTTGTGTTGTCGTGTTTCACTGCTGTGGTTGTTCTTGCTCAGTGTAACATATGACAAAATGTCACAAACAACAACACATTCTATTTTGCTATTATCTATGTAGATGTGCTAATCACATGCCACTAACCTGATAAACTGAGATGACGACAATAGATTTATTTCTGTTTGGATTAAGCATTGCTCATGGGAGCACTTGGGGAACATGTGAGCTAACAGGAAATTTTGTTGCACTATATACAAAAGGATTAAGGACACACTGGCCAGCCTATGTGAATAATGTTATGAGAGGCTGAGCAATGCATCATTGTGGTCACTCACAATTACAGTCTGCTACAGTAAGGTAAAGGGATAGTTCACCCAAAAATAAATATTTTGCGATTATTTACTCACCCATGTCTGAGTACCTTCTGTGACTTTCTTTGTTCTTCGAAACCAAAACAGAGAATTTTTTTGTGTATTTTTTCCTTGCAAAGGCAGTGGCTTGAGATTGACTTTTAAAGCTTTATATACTAGCTCAATACACTGCCTTTGTAAGGAAAACATCCACAAAGATGTTTTCTTAAAACAAATTCTGCTACACAGGTTTCATTGTTTGTTCCTCTTTTATTCTTAAACCTCTTATTGTTACAGAGGAGGCACCCGCTTCTCCTGCTCCGCGTCACCAGAGGAAACCCTCGCCAGTATACTGAACCAATTCGGACTACAATTCCCATGATCCCATGTACCTTTAATGATTACTTCCTGTTTGGCACCTGTTACTCATCAGCGGGACTATTTAAACGCCGAAGCGCTAAGGTCTCATTTCAATGTCTTATATTGCCTTTTGCATGCATTACAGAGCGTTCTTTACTTGTTGTTTGCCTGGTTACATTTTTGGATTGTCTATGGTTTACGTTTTTGATCGTTTGCCGCCTGTTTACGTTGATGATTGTTTGCTGCCTGGGTCAACCCACGGCTTTTATACCGATTACTCTTATATTACTGTTTGCTGGTTTTGACCCTTGCCTGTTACTCGACACAAATAAAAGTGCTGCAGATGGATCCTCACAGCGTCTCTGCTACACTTATAGTCCCCCCATTTTTAGCAACTTTTTTTTTTGTCTAGTTTGGGATAGGTACTTTATAAGGATAGAAGAAACTCGGAGCTGTAACTCATTTACTGACGCTACATTTACTTTAGGCATTATTTTACTATAAGATTCCCATTGGAGGTGTGAATGCAAGAAGGCAAAGAGTCTTCAGGTGTTTATACTTGGTTTACATTTCAGTTTTAAAATGTAAACATAAATGTACTTGTTAAAGATCTCTATACAAATAGCACCCAGTGGAGGGTACTGGAGCTACAGCACTATGTCCATAGCAAGTAGTGTTATGGGTGTTTCTAATTTTTAGAATTAGGGGTATTATCAATTATAATAGTGATGCCTATAATTACGCAAACAACACTAATGTTAACAGTCTTTTGCTTTCACTTCCCCCTTACACATCACAGCTGAGAACAAAGGATAGCTGGATGGAAGAAAATGTCACAGAATTGACTAGATAAGATGTATAAAAGACAGAAAATTTTATCAGTCCCTCATAAGTAGATGTTAACAGCAGATTCTGTCACAGCCTACATGAAATGAAAGTAAGATACTGTATGTGCTTGTCCATTAAGAAAAGAAGGGTCAGAAAGTAATCTGTTCATATAGCAAACTGTTGAAATTGAGTGAATGGAGCCACATCTGCTAATTAGGTTACATACACAGATGCCAAACACAGAGAATTAATTACAGTAATTAGAAATGCTGCTGGCAAAGCTTTACCCAGAGATGTGATTCCACATAGTATCTGCACCCTGAAATCATTTTAGATAATATTTATAATTTTGAAGCATATCTTCACACAGTTGTAGAATTACAATCTCCAACTTCCAACTCACATTGGGAGTCAGCAATATTTATGAGTGATGATTGAGTAGTTTTTAGTCAGAGATCTAATTTTATGATATGATGCTTCACATAATGAAGATGTTCTGATGACCTTCATGATAGGCCAGTCGCTGTGAATACTTTATCATACTAACAAAATCCAGTATTTAGACTTAATTTTTGCTTAATAAGATACATTTTAAAGAAAAGAGACCAAAAACTGACCTTACAGTTAATTAATGCAAGCACCTTATTATAATCTATAGTTATATGGTCCCTTACCCGCGATTTTTCCAACTTTCAAAATTAATATTTGCATGTATGCAACTAGCAGACACTTTGGAAAACAATTTATAGTGCATTTAAGGCACACATTTTATTAGTATGTTGATTTCTGGCATCATACTTATGATTGTTGTGCTGCTAACGCAAAGTTCTACCAATTGAGCTACACAAATCACAAACTATGATGCAGATAAAAGCCCACACTACATTAGGCGAAAGTTTCTGTGGCATGTCCTGCTGTAAGTAGGGGCAGTAATTTGGTAAACGCTCATATTTCAGGAAAGTAACAAACAACCTATTCAGGTGCATGGGTTTTGGGACATTTAGAAAGAAAAGCATTTACAGAAATACAAAAATACAATTACATTAATATTTGTGATAATAAGTGATTTTGTCATAATAACTGTTTTTTATTCTGCTTATCTTTTTGAATGAAGACATCTTTACCTCAAGCTATACTGCATACGCAGTGAGGCACAGAATAAGCTGATTAGTTATATTGTTGGATTAGTTATAACATATTTCTCTGATTTTTCATTTCTCAAATCCTGTCTGGATAATCTGCAATCTGAAAATGTACCTCAACTGTGACATTTTATCGTAGCACCAGATCAGTCCACAACAGCGTAGATATGGCTTTGTGTTGTTTTGATCTGGAAAATGACAAATTACAATAATTCATTCAGAAGCTTAATGACTCTAATAAAAATCATCTGTCAATGCTCACACAAAACACAGCAGGAGCTGTGAAAAACACACTAAAGAAAAATCTGCTTACATTTCATGCCTCAGCAGCATTACGGTGAGCACATTTAGAACATGTGCACCTGCCACAACATTCACCCTACTGGGAAGGTCTAATGAGCACTATTAAAAGTTCACAGGATGAGACAGATTGACTGCTTTTCCTTCTTCATTCTTTTGTGTTCACAATCAAAAAACACAAAAAGTGTGAAGGCCCAGTTTGTCATGGTTGAAGGATTTTTTGGGACTCCATAATTCATGTAATTGTCTAATGAATCAGCCGTTCAGCTTCATTGGCAAAACAGCTTTTTCTGGTCCCTCACTTGCTAGCCACCTGTTGTGATGTTTCTGCACTGTCTTCTGTGGTTCTAGCATTTGTGTGTTTGGATAGACACTGAAACATACAATATGAACCTGGTTGTTCGTGGAATTTTGAGCAGATCAAATAGACTGAGTCTGAGTGTTACAGTGTTTTAATAAATGGTCTCATTTCCTGTATCTGTAATTTTTTTAATTAATTGCGGTAATAATTATTACCACATATTAATTTTGAAATTAAGTGAAATGCTAAAATACCAGAATATTACAATGATGATGTAAATTCCAGTTCTATTCCAAAATGTGCAAGTATTTGTGTTACGGATGAGGTCGTCGCCCCTCCTCCAACGAGCCGCCAGAGGGAACCATCGCCTGAGTACTAAATTCGGTTTGGACCACAACTTCCATTTTCTCTCGTACCTTGGGCTGATTAACTACCTGTTTGACGCGTCTGTCTCCAATTAGCCTGGCTATTTAAACCCCGGACATTCTCTAGTTCAGTGTGATGTCTTGTTTTGCCCCGTCAAACATTTCAGAGCGTTTTTCCGATTGTCTACCTGGTTTAGTTACTGTACCGTTTGTGATTGTTTTCTATGTGCCTTTTGACCTTAGTTTGGGGTTGGATTACGATTGTTTACTGCCTGCCCTGACCATTGCCTGTTTTTTCGTTTTGGTTTTCGCCTTGCTCTTATTGTTTGTTTGCCGGGGTTTTTGACTATTTGCCTGTTTAGACCATTCTGTTAATAAAGCTGCATATGGATCCAAACGTCCCAGAGTCCTTGTTAGAATTTGTATGTCTAAAGTTGCATTAGAAAAAGTGTTGCATTTTAGGTGCTGTCAGTGCATCAGTATTGTTTCTGTGTCCATCCAAATGTGCAAAAATGTATGTGTATAAATGTTTACAATAAATAAATACAAACAAAATTACAATGCCAAAACAAATATGAATTAGATGTTACATTGGTAACATAAGTGTATTCCACCGCCATGATGTTATTCTCTATCATTGATTTTATTCTCTTTTAGATCTCTTTACCTGATCATGTAGAATCAATAAGTATTATGTTGGGGCAGCCATGACAGGTCAGGGTTTAGGAAAACAACTCATCTATGGAATCTATGAATGGCAACTTTCAATGTAGAGACATTTCGATTGTCCAGTTTCGACATTCTTCTAACTATAACTGTCTAGCTCTTATTAATTGAGTTAATTAGGTTAGTAGAATTTCTACAGTGAACTCAATTGTGAATCTATGGGATATAAACACTTTAAAAAACTAGTGTGGGGGCATTATAAAAGGGCATATTGATGGCATATTGTAGCTGCCAAGAGGAGCATCCTTCTGAATCATAAAAATGACAAATGGAACACTCTATAGTCTCATGGACCACAGGTCCACATCAACCCTTTAGGATCTGGTCTAATGATTATTTATCTTAAGCAACAATTAACAAAATTAGTTCGAACTTGGGTGGCTTAGTGGGTAGCAAGAGGGTAAAAAGCAAGAAACCAAACTCTAAATCCAAACTACAATGTGCTAAATTCAGGTAATCCTACTTTGTGCTGATGTACATTTTGCAAATACGACAACAGACAACTGAGAAAGGGTGAAAACTGACTTTTGGGTAATATAAATAAACTAAACACTTGCTGTTAAACAGTATGACTTCCTGTTGATCTGTTTTCATGACACGTTCAGATTAGACTATTAGCTCATTTCTTTTGTTGTAAAAGTGTTGGAATTAAAGAGCAAAAACATGCACCACTGGAAATACAAATCATACTTTTGTTGAGTCTGCAATTTATAGCTCATTTACAGCCTGTTATTGTACAAAAATGATTGCAAAAACGAGTTGTGCAGAGACATGACTTTTATGCCCCATATCAAAAGCCACATCCATAGGATATTTAACTGTATCTCTTTGTATCTGTATCTTAACTGTATTTAACTGTATGTCTTTATGCAAACATATCTAATTAGCTATGAATAACAAATGGTACAGAAAAATAGACAAACAGAAAAGATACAGATTCATATTCATTAGGCAACAACTTTAGTTACAAAGAATGAACTAAATGATGCCAACAGTGATGAAATATAAGCATAGTGACACTACATTATTGTATATATTGTATATATTGTATATAATGTTATGATAGTAATCCAGTCATCATTTATATTAGATTTGGCAAATGTACTTTGATTGTGGTTGTAAATACAGATTATGAAAACATGTTCTTATTTTGCATTTCAACTGATGACATAATCACTACAAGTCTATTTATAATTGATGTGGATTTAACAAGATATGACAGGAAGTTTGCATTTATAAAAAAGAACTTCCAATGCAGTATATAATGCAGTCTAATGTAAAAACTTGTGATCTCTCATCTAGTCTGACTCACATTGCACTGTGAGGTGTGGGAGGTATAGATAATTACTTTTGATAAATATCCAGAGGCCTATGTTTTAATTTTGTAATTACTCATGGGCATTTCAACAATATGGTGCCACTCACTGCAAAGCTTGGCATGTACAAACACAAATAAGCTACTCAAGCACTTGCAGTACAGTAATATTCACACAGACAAGGGTTGTTCCCAACCCCAAAGCAATGCTGAAACCCACCCTTAACCATGGTAAAACCACTGTAACCATCAAGTGGTTTGCCTTTTAACCATCCATTTACCAATTAACATTGTTCATTACTCTAATGCTTTAAATAATTGTGTTTTTTAGCAACACAATATACAGTTAATTTAGAATTCAGATAATGTTTGGCCATGTGTGTGTCTATCTGGTATTTAAAAATACTTTATATTAATATTTAGAATTTATATTCAGAAGTATTTGCCTCATGCAGAGTGTTCATTATACACTACACAAACAGATTTGTTGTTGGAGATGTTGGAGCTTAAACCAGTATCTTTGAGAATTCCACGACCTCTGCAATCTCAACCAGTTGCATATTAGTCAAAGAGGCCTGGAGGATTGGTAAGCATGGAGAGACAGAGCTAAGCCTTGCTTGGACACAGTCAGGCTTAAGCTTTGATGTTCACTTCATCCCTCACTGGCAGAGAGTCAAGACGAGCTTTGCTTATAATCAGGCAGCTTCCAGTCATGCGGAGAGCAGAGGAGCAGATGGTGGACTAGCCACACAGGTGAGAACACACCAACACTCTACTGTAAATCATCACCTGTGTCAGAGCCCTTTAGTCTCATATTAACATGTTCTCACAAAAAACAAAAAAACAAAGTCACTCTACCAATGATTATCCGTGTGTCACCAAAACATCCCTCTGGTATTTTATCCAATCAGTTTCCGAAGATCTGATGTCTTTACCATCTAATGCTTTTGGCAGGATTTTTGTATGTGTGTGTGTGTTCTTGTTTTTCTATGACCAGCCAGTGGTCCACACAAGGAAAACTGATTATTAAACATATTAAATGATGCTTTTTTAAAAATGTAAAATTGCATAGTGTGTAAACAGATTACATTATTGTCCTTTTACATATTTTGTTATATCACATACATTAGCATTTCACACTTTAATGTCTGTTTGCTATATTCAATCATGGTTTTTACTTTTAAAATATTGTCCTTACATATATTGTAGTCACTTGGCTTGGCTATGCCCCTTTAGCATTCACTGTGTGATCATGTTTAAAGACACATACCTGCTTACTCATGATGTGAATGCAATCCCACAGGTAGTTATTTTTACAGTTCCTATTAATATCATACAGACAAATCCTCCAACATAACAGTCCGATTAAAATCCTACAGACGTAATGCCAAAAATCTACACACAATTATTTATAATCTAAAATACTTTTGTGACATTCTATGTGGGTGTGACATGCTATACTCCATCTAAAGCTATTTAAAATAGTATTTTTAATATAATTTATCATGTACAACAGATCCAACAGAACACAACAGATAAACAGAAATTAAATGCATATGCAACAATTATTTTTAAAATGTATGCATTTGGGAGAGACTTTTATCCAAAGAAATTTAAAGTGCATTCAAGATATATAAATGTATATATTTAAAGATACCAAAAGGCATACACCTGTGGACATCAGCTACTTATATATATATGGGGATTTTCTTAGCTTTTAGACAAATCTAAACAAGTTAAGGACAATCTGATATGTTTTACCACTTTTATTAGGTTTGAATGGTGCAATATCATGTTCCAGTATTGTTAAGCAAGGATGTTGCCCTGTTGGCTTGCTTGCTGGGAGAGTGCTGCCATCTAACTTAGCTTAGGCTTTAGGCTTAAATTGTAAACTTATACAATAAAAATATGTTTTAATCTAGCCACAGGGGTCATAAGCTAGTGACTTCTGTGCCAGTCTCAAGCCTGGATAAATAGAGAGTGTTGTGTCAGGAAGGGCATCCGATGTAAAACTTTGCCAAATCTAAATATGTGAATCATAAGTCAGAATTTGCGCCGTTGATCTACAGGGTGCCGGCAGAAATTGGGCTACTGTTGGTCAAAGGAGGAGAGGAGGAAGAAGACGCGTGAATAGACAGAAAGAGAGGAGGAAAAGCAAGAGGGACTGAGGATAAGACTGAGAATAGGAACGCTGAATGTTGGGACAATGACAGGGAAAGGTAGGGAGCTGGTTGAGATGATGGAGAGAAGGAAGGTAGATATATTGTGTGCACAGGAGACCAAGTGGAAGGGTAGCAAGGCCCATAGTATTGGATCAGGATTCAAGTTGTTTTATCATGGTGTGGATAGGAAGAGAAATGGGGTAGGAGTGATCCTGAAAGAGGAGTTTGTGAAGAATGTTCTGGAGGTGAAAAGAGCGTCAGACAGGGTGATGAGTCTGAAGCTAGAAATTGAAGGGTTGATGGTGAATGTTATAAGTGGTTACGCCCCACAAGTAGGTTGTGAGTTAGAGGAGAAAGAGAGGTTCTGGCGTAAGTTAGATGAGGAAATGGTGAGTATTCTCACCGAAGAGGGAGTAGTGATAGGCGCAGACTTTAATGGACATGTTGGTGAGGGGAACAGAGGTGATAAGGTAGTGTTGGGCAGGTTTGAAATCAGGGAAAGGAACAGTGAAGGAAAGGACAGATGATAGTAGACTTTGCTAAAAGGATGGAGATGGCTATGGTACTACTTTTTTCCAGAACAGAGAGGAGCATTTAGTGACCTATAAGAGCAGAAGAAGGAGCACACAGGTAGATTACATCTTATGTAGACGAAGTGATCTGAAAGAGATTAGTGACTGTAAAGTTGTGGTGGGAGAGAGTGTAGCCAGACAGCATAG
>JAZGTJ010010158.1:2714-12862 GCA_036877575.1 Botia almorhae | reverse complement strand
TCCACAAGATTGTGCGAAACCTGATGATCCATGTTATACCACAATGATTTGAGAACGTTCTTAAACTGCATCTAGTGTGGTTTCTAGTAGGTCCGTATCTGACCATTTGGAGACAATTGTCTGGCAATTTATAAATAGTGCAAAATCTTATATTTATTTTTATTTAAAAATATATTTTGAGAGTATTGTTCCATACGTCTGATTGTTTTATAGAATCAGACAATACTGTTTATAATAAGGGTAAAACCAAGTTACCAAAAGTAACAGTGTACAAAATTTCCTTATGCCTTACTATGTGATAGTAAACAATATGTATGACGTGTTTACAGAACTTCGCAAAAGATCTGTTTGGATACACTGTAACATTTTGCGATGCTGAGATAAAAACAATGTAACTGACTGTGTGACATAACGAGTCGCCGTTTCTTTAGTTAATCACGGTCAACAAAAAACCGTCAGTGTGAATAAAACTACAAAAGCAACTAATGTTATATAAAGTAAATATGTATTCCGGTCTTACCCCACATAATTTTTCCATGTTAGCGAGCTGAAGTGCTGACATCTGATCAAAACGTATGAAACAATATTTATGAAATCAAAAGTAGAGCAGAACAAAGAAACGGAGCTGCTCCGCCTGCCAGTGACGACTCACACCGGAATTCAGTTCAGCCTTTACCAGCAGCTGAGTAAAACAAGTCCGAGAAAAAAAGAAAAACAAAATCCACAGTCAACAGTCTAGCGGGTGGCAACACGTCACCAATGAAAAACAAATGTGTGTGAGACCTTGACCAATTGTGTGAAGGGCGACGCGTGATCAGTGCATGATAGGCAAACGATTGGAGGAAACGGGGTGCGTGGCCGCCGGTGGGCGTGAGGAGGGAGTCATCAGTGTCGTTGTAAACCCGCTGAACTGAGAGTCGCGGAACTGGGCGAAAGGTCGCAGCCTTTAACGGCCGTGAAATAGTGAAACGCGTTTGTGTCTGCTCAGCATAAACGTGTAATGGCTATTCTTACGATGCCCGAGAACAGGCAAATGTGCTTAGCAGAAATAAAGAAACAATACAATCAACAACTTACAGCCAGTCGGAAAGTTGATCAAAAAGTTTAAATATACAGTTTAAATACAATGGTGATTAATGTTGACTCAATTAATACACCAGAATATTGATACCGACACAGCTGTCTTCTGTAGCAAGAGCCAATAAAGGAAAGATTGTCACACCATTTAATCGATGTGTTTTCCAGACTTTTCCAATTGCTTGTGAATACTGTATAAGTAAAACTACACTATAGATTTTTACAAAAAGCTTGTTACTAGCAGATAAAGTATTTGAATCTGGGCAAAACGAAAAATGTTATATTCACTGTAGAAAGTTTCACGACTTTTAAATATTTTATATTAAATAATATTTCTTTCCACGTCTGAAAAAAACCACACAGAAAATTCCCTAATATTTCCAGATATTTCTTTATGATCATGCCAAGCCTGTGGCATATAGTTTAACAGGTTGCATTCACTGTAGGCCCAGGATAGTTCTGAAAACAGTTTATATAATTTGCTCATAAATATGCAGTGAATCTCAAACATGAAGAAGCAACTGTTTTGCAGTGGCAGTACAATATAAACAGCCTTACCTCAACCCATGGTCTGATTTAAACCCATTAAATGAAGACCTTCAGAAACAAACAATAATTCTTGAGAATTCTTGAGTTATGAGGTGGATGTAATCATCTCTGTTTATGGTAATGTGTCGAAAAAACCCTCTTGTCTTGTCTGAATTCAGTATCAGATGTCTTAGTCACACCCTCTCTGAGAGGATGGGGTGACAGTAACTCATTCGTCTGCCTTTAGAGGCAGTGGTATGGTTCTTAAGCAAGCAGATGTTACATGAAGTCAGCCTGGCACATGTCAAGACGGTCTGCTCTCACTCTCTGCAGGTGTTAGATGATTTCTGTTTAAAGTTTGTCAGTTCGTGGAAAGTAAATCATTTTCAGGGAAAATCTGTGTTGTCACTTAAACAAATACACAGTGATACTCATCGTCTGGCTGCCAATCTTTTTATCTTATTCTAATCTTATTTATCTTAATTCATTTGTCAGTCATTCTTGAGAAAAAGCCTTTTTTGTTGCCGGGGAACAATTTGAGTGATGTGGGTCGGAGAAACATCCATAAAATAAAATACATTTTAAATAAATAATCAGCAAAATGTGGCTTAAGGGTTCTCGCAGAGTGCTCGGAGCATTTGAACCTATATGTAGGAATTTAATATGAATGAATCTGAAATAATAATCAATGCACCTAAATTAAGCACGTAATAATCTGTTTACTTAAATATTCTAGGTAATCTTAGCATGTTAAGAAAATAAAGCATGGTGAACTATGAACTTGATCCCCTTAAAATATATTGTAGGGTTTGTTTAGTTAACCCTGTAATATACCATAAAATACATACATTTCTAAATAATCTAATAATCTAATTTTCTCTACAAATAGAATGGCAGTGAAGGTAAATATATGCTCTTTTTTTGGGAAGCGAGGGCTGATGTCAGATTGCCTGCTGGTAAGCACTTAGGAAACCAGCAGGTGCAATGACAGCAGAACTTTAGAGTGTCGGAATGCATCACAAACGCTCAGACAATCTGTGCTTTGCTGACTGGTTGTGCAAGGCAGCAGCAGTACTGCTAACAGTGTGTGGGACGTTAAAGAGTTATGATTGAAGCGAGAGGCATGTTTGTGATATAAGTGGGGCAGACTAGGAGAGAAAGGGAAGGAAACTGGAGGAAAGGTCATTGTGTTATTCATGTCACCCATCCAATAGCTCCCAGCACCCAAACTCCAGTTCTCACATAGCTAAAGGGCTTCTGCTTAGCTGATGTTCAGAGAAGTGCCAGAGGAAGGGGCGGGTTAGTAATTCCCAGAGGTGTTAGATGTGCTACTGTATATAATTTGAACTTATATAGTAAACGTATTGTCAGTTACTCAAACATATATGTTTTAGACATACAAAAATGAGTTTATTTGTGTGTGTTATTAGTATATTTTAAACTAAAAATAAGTCTACAATTTATGTACTTCTTAGAAATATACTTTATGCACTTCACAGAAAACTGTATTTGTAAACTGGTTGTGTACTTAAAGCTCAACGTTAATACTGGACTGCTTTTATACATGTACTTCTTGCTACAATCTTTTGGGAAATACCAAATGAGAATGAAAATGGTGTGAGACTGATTCTAATTTGTACTGTAATCACTGCAAAAGCCTACAGAGATCTCAAAGCAGCCACCCATTACCTCTGTCTCAGATCTTAACAATACAATTATTAATTGTTGGAGGTATCTGTTTTATTTAGAATCACAGACAGATTAAAGCTGAGGAAGTTTATTATGTGCTTAGACCATCATTAATGTGCTTAGGCTGTCATTAAAAGATACCAAATTATTGTGTGTGTGTGTGTGTGTGTACGTTTTGGCAATGCTGTTCATAGGCAAATCAGATGCACGTAGAACTTCCAATGACAGTGATCAACAGATACTCCCTACTTGCTTCACGTAAGTGGGTGTGTATCTGGGTGAAAAGTCAAAGCTGGGGACAGAGCGTCAGTTTTGTTTTTTCATACAGGGTTCTTTGTCTGGTATGTAAGGTGGTGAGTGGCACTTTTGTTAAAGTCGTCTGGTCTGTCATAGTGTGGCTTATGTATGACCTGTGGACTGTTACAATGACAATACAATCTATTCATTCAAAAGTTCATGTTTAAAAATCATATTAGTACACATGACAATAACGTCAATAACATATGGAATCAAAATATAAATGGCCTGAAATATGCAAGTTTTCAGTTGTGTGGGAAGCAGCAGATTCATGTAAAATACCCTTAGAGAATCTAAGTACACAGTTATTAGTAGAAAAATGAGAGTTGTTTTTATATAATGTTGTGCTCACAGTCTGTCCTTTAACTGCTGCTGGGCCCTGTAACCTCATCTGACATCAGAAGACACTAATAAAAATGTATTGGGACAATCAGGTGATTTCCATGTGTTTTCAGGGGGCAGTGATGAAAGAAGCAGGTGGTCCATGCGAGTGATGCCTGAGGTCCTGATAAACCATTGGCATTGGCTTATGTAAGTCTGAATCACAGCCAAACATGCTAGAATCTGATGCATCTGATGTCACTGAAGTTTCCCAGTTTGGGAAGAGTTCCATTGTTAGATATATAATTTATGAGCAACACAGTTTTGTTCGTTTTATGTTTGGCCAAAAGAAAAAAACATTTAAAAATGACATTTTCTTTGTTGTTTGGTTGTCATGTTACA
The DNA here is from genome assembly GCA_036877575.1 of Botia almorhae. Taxonomy (NCBI): domain Eukaryota; kingdom Metazoa; phylum Chordata; class Actinopteri; order Cypriniformes; family Botiidae; genus Botia; species Botia almorhae. The sequence goes on along the minus strand of JAZGTJ010010158.1, from coordinate 8,548 downwards.
CACAGTACTTTAAATTATGTCTGAGCATACATGAAACTTCAAAGCGCTTCTACAAAATTAAACCGATATTTTATACTCTAATAAAGACAAAAAAAGGGTAGGGCCTTTATATCTGAATATAACTCATTTTGCTGCATTTCGAAAGACCGCAAATGAAACCCTTAGAGAATGTGCACTATTCTTCTTACAGTAGGTTTTTAAGTCCGTTTTTAGCATTTTTAAGTACACTGTTTCACTCACCTGTCATCTGTGGGTATGCTAGTTGTTTACTGTGGGTATGCTAGTTATTAACTGTCTGGTTCTGGGCCATATAGAGTCAGAATGGGATTTCCATGAATGTGGAGGAGGCCAATGGCCAAACGGGCCCCACAGAGAGCAGCTCAGCAGCGATGCCTTTGTATGTGATGAATATCTCCCAACCTTCCTAATATTTTTTAGGGGCTTTCCTATGAGTCATTAACAATATAGGTCAAGAGGAGCCATGGCACCTTCAGTTCAACATGATGGGATTTGTTTGGTCGGGCTGATCTAGAGCAACAGAACTGTTGCCCCGCCAGTCAGATGACAGTAAAAGCAATTGGCATGAAATGGGTGTGTCTGAGCTGTATGTAAATGTATTGAGGTAATCCAGTAATACTTTGCTGATTCACTGCGCTGATTCAGAGGAACCATGACGGATGTGTTGCACAGCACAGTTCATGAGACCTAAATACTCACTAGTGTGGATCAATGCTTTTCTCCTAATGTTGTTTTATTTTAAGTGTCCATTAGCTTGTTGTTTTTTTTCCCCCCAGATAATTGTTTTGTTTAGACCCAAAATGTCTGGTTTAGTTTTTTTCAAGAAAGTAGCTTACGGGAAAAAACAGTTATTAAGGGAAAGAATCAGAACATCTCCAAGTGATCTTCCGTCACCACAGAGATTTTTGTTACAGGTCTTAAGAGCATTGTGCTCACTTGGTACAAACATGTCCTCAGAATGACACAGGAATGTTAGCAAACAACATAATGGGGGTTTTTGTGTGCGTGCGGACACAGACAGGAAGCGCCGGCTACTTAATACCCGTGTTGAGCTATATTAAAACATCCCATGTGTGTTCAGCTTCTCACAGGTAGAATGCAAAGTCATTACAATGTCTCTTAAAGCTGCGGTGCACACAATACCAATATAATTGAGACAACAACAAGCTATCCTTGTGGGCTTAATCAGCTCTAAAGATCAGCATTTACTCTTCCTAAATTACATGAGCCGCCCTGCTGAGGAATACTGAGAAATTATGTAGCTTTCTAAGAATTCCCCAACTAGAGCATCAAATTAAGTCAATATTATAAGGTTGCAGAGGGACAGATCTGGATTGTGGAAAAGTGTAGAGCGCGGTAGAAAGAGAGAAAGTAGAAAACAAAAAGCATATGACTGCAATGCGGTGAGCTTGGCTGCCTTGGTAATATCTAACCTGATCTGAAGTAGTCTGTTGTTAAACCAACTCACAAAGAGGCCAGTGATGAACTCATCGATGCATTCTGTAACAATAATCAATCACTTTTTGCACCTACACCTCATAGACCAAATCATGCACAGGAACGGTTCAGTTACATGCATGTTGCATGCACTGCAATAATAAAATGTGTTGAAGGATTATTTTTAAGTGTTGGTACTGAAGACATTAAAATAGCCCTGTAAGTTTATCAGGTTTTTTTTCTTATATATATTGTTTATACAGTTTTGTTTATTCCAATAGACAGACACACACACATGCATATATAAAGAGGGAAACTGAGGCTGAAGGGTATTTCAGGACACTGCTGATTTGAGACTCTCTCCGTTGAGACGCCCACTTCCTGTTCACCAGACAGATGGGCTTTTGGAGCACAGCCTGTTTCCATGACAACTCCTATGGCTTTGGCTAGCTGAAAACCTCAAAACGCATGGCCACATACAAATATACAAAGTGGCTTTTATTTTTTTTGAGCTTACAGAAGAATTGTATTTGATACAAAACAGTTACTAACAGTTAAAGTAGTAAAGGGAAATAATATATCTGCATATCAGAATGCTTTGTTGTCACTTAAACAACACAACAGACAAACATACAAGAAAGATCCCCTTTGCATAAATAGATAATTTAGAATGGTTTTATTTCAAAACTTAAAATGATACATCATGTTTTAAAAAACTGACCTTTTTCTTTTTCTAAGTAAAAAAGTCCCACCCTAGTATGGCAATAAATATATACACAATAAGTAGTTTGGTACAAAAGAGTAGATCAGTTCTGTTTGATAAAGTGAGACTGAATCAAAAGCTGTACATTTCATCATCAACAATAACAGAAAATGACATTTATAATCTTGACTGAAATATGAGTTATTTATGTGTGTACTGAAGTCAGAACTTTAATACACTCAAAGTAATATCAGATAATGGGGCATCATATAATGATTACTGAAAAACCGACCAAAGCAAGATAATACTATTGATGTTAGGGCCACTTTCATGCACTGTTTAAATGATTTGATCAGAACTCCTTCATTTTGGTAAATACAATGAAGGTGAAGATACAATAAAGGTGATTTATAAGATATTGAAACGTTGTTAATGATAAATCACATTTATAATTCCTGTTTTAAATATTTAGGAGTATTTGTGGCTTGTTTGCAGCAACTCTGTTACACAATGATATGAAATAAAAGGTGTGTATGATTATTTTCAACCATTTAGCTGTTTCGATATGCAAGATGATGTGCACACACTTATACATAAAGTACACCCAAACACAGCGCTTGTCACAATGCTATATATGTTGCTAAGCAACATATAGAGTTGCTAAGCAAGGGATATACTGTACTCACAAAATACTGGTCCCTAAAATACTGGTCAGGGTATGAATACAGTGAACCAGTAAGGAGCCCCCAAAACCCATGTCGCTATAGAAGAAATGGCTGAATAATTGGAGTGCCCAGTCATCTCTTTTAGGATCTCCAGTGCTATAACGTTAAAGAGGAAAAGTATAACTATAGTAAACTACAGTCAAATGTTATTTTGACTACTTTCAGAGTCACAAAATGACTGCCAACTCTTTGCTTATACTCAAAAAAATGGCTCAAACTCTTCATGGTAGAAACACTCATTTCACAAAGTACTTAAGGCTCATATACAAAGTCACCCAAAGAAAGGTTCACTAGATTATAGTTAGAGATGACAGCAGGCTGCTGGGGCAGAAGGAATCTGTGGTAGAGTAGGAGGAGAAGTCTCTGGATTTGTGTAAACCAGTGTGTAGGATGAACTTTCAAATCTCTGTCAGAGTCAGCTTAATCATTCCTCCCATTTCCTCCATCTGGATCTGGAAGGTGTCCTCATTGGAATAGTGCTTGATGATGTTGTCGTCCATGTTTACCAGGATCCTGTGAGGAACCAGAGCTGGTCACTAAGGTTTAGTTTTACCCCCATTGACTCTGAAGTGTTGTGACCGACTCATGAAACATGACACGTGTTTAAATTAATTCGAAAGTCTTACCCTTTCTTGCATTTCTTGTAGACCTTTCCTATCTTCTCGTAAGGAACTTCGTATTTCTCAGAAATCTGCCAGCGAGCAAATCATTTTGATTATTTATTAATAATTACATAATAATTAGTAACATTACGTAAAGTTGTAAGTGCAACGTTATGTAAGTGCATTTTTGCAACTCATTTTAGGTACATTTCCTGTCTTGTGTCCTTGTTTACTTCTGATTGATCACAGGTGTTTCTTGTAAATTTGCCTTGTAACCTCATTTAGTCATTTTTATATGTAGCCCCCCATACTTGCTTCCTTGTTTTGTATCAGATTTCGTTCACAGTTGGTTGTACTGGGAGTGCTAAGTGTCATTTGGATTATTTGACAAGTTCTGGAGGTATGTGCGTTTTTCCTATTTGTTTGTTGATAAAATCTGTAGTTAGATCATCCACCTCTGCTCTCCAAGATCCTTACGTTACAGTATGTACTTGAATACACTTACAAGTACACTGTTCCACGAGTGAGATCAAACCAAAACACATTGGCCAAAAGAAACGGCTTTACTCAATGCTAACAGTTCACAAAACAATGCAAAACAAATCACAGTTACAGAACTCACATTAGTCCTCTCCTTAGAATAGCATTCCAGAACATTTGGGTGAGTCATGCAAGCGTATGGGCTGGTGGAACGGAACGTTTGTAGACCTAACTAGATTTTTAAGCCAACTAGTATCAAAGTTCATTGTATTTGTGGATACGGGAGGTTCAGCTTAATGTGTTTCCAACCCCTTGACGTTGTCCTAACATTCCCTCTTGTCATCCACATAGCTAAGTGAAGTGTCGCAATACTAGCGTAGCGTTCAATTACACATGCTCCACCAAAACACGTAAACTTTCCTAAACCTGCAGCTGCATCCCGTATAGCCCCAGCCAGCTTCTGTCATTGTAAGCTTGATCTATTTCCCAGTTTAAGAGACGAGCATATTTGGCCAGCATGACTTGTTGTGGTTATAGCCTCCTGCTTTGTTTTGATTCAGGAAGGCTGTTGACAGTCAAACTCGTATTCATACCAGCTCAATGTTACTATTAGATCACCGCCCCTACTAAATCATCCTGCCTCAGGTTGTAACTGCAGGGACTTTTCTGCATTGACCACATGTTAGTGCTCTCTTTTTTTTTGTTTCTTTCCTGGTTTTCACATGGGAGGTTCTGTGCAGCATTAGGATCCGAGCTGTGGGTTTGGATGGGACGTATAATTTTTGGGTGGGAGCTCTCTCGGAAAAAGAGTGCATTTGTGTATATTATTGTCTGTTTGTGTGGCGCGAGGGATGCTTTATTAAATGAAATGATACTATTGCTTTGTGTGTGTGACCTTAAATAACCTACAGTACCACCGGATTTGTACATTTGTTAAAGAAAATGGAAACAGTCATCTATTATAGCAGAGACAGGGAACTCGTACAGACATTGCAATGCTCAATTTTAGTCTTGCCTCATTCAAGTAGTTTGGCTATGTACTTCCATGGATTGTTATGGGTACTACTATTATAGACAGACTTGCCTTCAGGACTCTGGAGTGCTAATTGGTTCCTGAGGTGTTCTGTATGGTTGCTATGGGTGGTTGCTTGCTTGCTAGGCCAGGTCAAAAGACCCCACCCTCAAGTCACTCAGTTTTTGGTGCCTAGTAGGTAACTGTCTGAAATAAACATATGGGAATTTTGCAGATCTTTTTAAAAACTGGTGTCAGTCATATCTGTGGCACTTTTGGGGTGTAACAGTTTGGAGTAAGTGATGTACTTAAGTTTAATTCTTCAGGTAGGGATTGTGAGTCTGCTTTTGTAAAAACCAAACCAGTTTTAAAAGTGTATGTTTTGTGACTTGGGAAGATCTGAACTTACCGCCTCCACTAGGCCTTTGAGAGTAGGAGCCTTCAACATGAGGGCATCAAACACTTCTTCCGTTTCCTTACGCACATACAGCAAAACTGTGAAGACAGAGAAATGTGGTCAGCTGTGATCACTCAACACAAACAGCACCCTCAGCTTTCTCCAAACTTAGGTCAGGTCTGCAAACCAAAATACAAAATTTACCAGAATGAGAAGTGAGACTCATCTTACTGCCAAAGCTTTGGTGTGGTGGACGTGTATTTGATCAGCTTTGTAGTGCATGCTTTTAGTGACCTTGTCCCTTACATGCTGTTCCCTTCAGTTGGGTTTGCAGCCCACGTCTATAAACACCAGTGCACAGACGCACACCTACACACGCTAGATTTGTTGTGGGCAGGCAAAAATGATAAACAACTCGGTTCCAGTTAAAACACACCTCTTTTTGGCTCATCCATCCTTG
>JAZGTJ010010157.1:0-18453 GCA_036877575.1 Botia almorhae | reverse complement strand
ATCCTGTCGACATGAAACAGTCCCTGGTAACACAGAGGAGAGCAGTACACAAGGTTTATCAGTCAGTAAATCTAAATGACATCTGTAGCTGAGCTCTATTACACTTTATGACTGGATGTGAAAATCATCACAGACACAAATAAACAACCCGCTGTAATTAATTTACATCATGTTATTGACTATTTAGATTTAAAGAACTTTGCAGGACAGTTGAATAATGCATATATAGGTAAAACATGTACAGTATGCGTACATATATACATGTATATTTATCTATTATATTATAATATATATATACTGTATATATATATATAATATACACGTGTGTGTGTGTGTGTGTACTGTATGTATACACACATATGTATGTACTATATATGTTGTACTAATAAACACACACACACACATATATATATACGTACATACACCTATGAATGTCATATAAAGAAATTCAATATCTGCTCTCCGCTGCTGGGCTAGAATGTTAATGTCCTCAGATATCTACCGATAATAAGCCAGTAATGTGAGGTGTGTGAGTGTGTGTGCATAAGTTTATGGGTGTATGTGTGTAAGGTTTGCCAGCCATGGGGGGGCTGTCACCTGTTAGTCCGATACAGCAAGCCAGCCATTCCACTGTTCTAAAATAAAGTACTCAACAACCTCTCTCTCTCTCTCTCTCTCTCCTTGCATGTGCTGTGTGTGTCACCTTTAGTCCATGACAGGTGTCTTACTGGTTCTGAACACTGACCAGTAGTGCAGAACACAAATGGGTTAGACTAGTCCATCACCTAGTCTTACCAACAGCACCACTATTAAAACTGTGGACTGCTAGTAAAAATTCCTGTTATTTCAGTATTTTTAAATATGTCAACTGTTGTTGTCACTGTGTGTTTGCAGTAGGTATAAAAGTTGGTAAAATATAGAAGACTGTAGATACACACACGTTTACTTATCTAAATTGGGAAATGGGGACCAAAAACTTTTTTTTAATAACAATAAATAATATATAAACAATATAACCAACCCTAACCCACACTCTAACCCTAACAAAAAACATTTTGTATTTTTACATTTTTTAAAAATTACTTTTTTTATAGTGTTACAAATAAGGGCGTCCCCAAAAAGAGGTTTTGCTCAGGTTTTCTGATATTTTAGCACAAATTTGTCCCCAATATTTGGTTTAGTAAAGCCACACACACACACTCTGAATCCTAACCATATTACAAGTTCATGACTATGATGTGTGTAATTTCACACTCATTAATCATTTTCACAAAAACAGCAGCACGTTGTTGACATATGATCTGATAACTTATACCGTCTTTGATCAGTTTATCTGATTTCACTCTTTAAACTGTATGAACAGTTTTGTTGTCAGAAACACATTGATGCTTAATGTCTTCATGCAAGTGAATACATTTTGTTTGTGTGTGTGTGTGTGTGTGTGCGCACCTCTCTTGGAGCCCCTGGTGGTATTTTTCATTTGTTAGGCATTCAGAACCTTTGTCTGACCCCAGGAGAACTCATCTGAACCCCTGATACTGAAACACACACACACACACACACACGCAGAGCCAAAAACTCCTTCGTTATCCTTTACCATATGCATATATTTTATTTGGCTCAAATGTCTTATCTAATTCTCAGGCCAACAAGAGTCAAACGTGAAGTGTCTGTTGTGACCATTCTGGCAAAAGCCCATCAATTAAAAAGCACGTTTTTAAATTTGCCATATTGTAAGTGCAAGTGAAATCTTTACACAGTATCAATAATATTCAGAATCTCCATATTCGCGAAGAATTACATTAAGACAGGAATAGCAAAAGCTAACATGTCTACAAGAAAATCTACAAGAAAGTCATTTTTACAGTCCTTGGATCCTGTACAGTGAAAGAGCTGACCTGGAATCAGCATGTATCTCATGGCAGGACTATAATCCTTTAAAAGAATCCCAACGGTTGTATTTATAAAGTGTGAGAATTATCATCTTGGGTCAGGTTTCCTCCTGCTCTCTCTGTGCCAAGACACCAAACTGCAGTGCTGATCCAGCAAAGCTCCTCAACTAGGAGAGATTTTGTAAACACTAGCCCACATTTCCTTATTCGTGCCCTAATCCAGTTTCAAATTAAACCACAGCAACTGCTGTAGATGCTGGTTAGATGTATCTGAGGTCAAAACCTCAGAAAGTAAAATGTCTGTCGAGCATGAAGCTCTGTGGTAAACGTGTGGTGGCCGCTGTCATTTCAACAGTTCTTTAATGCATGCAAACGCCTTTGTGACATCACTTCCTGCTTGTTGTTCGCTCTGCTCTCCTGGCGCTCTCTTAAGTGCCAAACTGTTTCATTGTCCGTAAGAATCTGAGGAGACCAGCCTCACATCTGCTAAACTCCTCACACTCCTACTAGCGATTCAGTTCACGGGCGCGCGCTGAACTGTGATGAGATCCTGTGGCTGTTGTCCTGTTTGTGCCGTGAAACTGTAAGTGTGGGTGTGTAAAGCATTTTCTGGATTTGTCACTAAATTTTCAGGCATCTTCATACCCTGATGTCTAACAACGGCCTTTACTGCATAGAGTTCATCAGAATGACTATTCAAAATATCCTGTTTAAAATACACACGTGATCTTCAGAAGACACTTACGCGAGACATAACTGAGGTGCAGTTCTCCGTTATTGTGTCACTGTTTCATTTGACATCCTATTTCAAGAGCGATGAATGTCCAACAGATTATAAATTATGATACTGACTAAATAATAAACTCACAGTTTGTTCAATCGGAGAGTTTAAACTCCGAGAAAACGTTTGAGTTTTGTCCACTATGAAATCCATTACAGAGGGTCATCGTTTGTGGGTCACAGACTAAGCCATGTGTGCTGTTACCTGGGAGGCGGAGCTTGTCAGCCCCAAAGTCCGTGAGTCAAATAGGTTCTGTTGATTACTGCTTAGCATGTGAAGGCCATCCATGCTGGATAAAACCTGTCTGTCCGTCAAAGTCCCGCTAGGGGAGGAGCCGAGAAATGAACTCTGTGTGGCAGCTGCCTTTTCAGGGCTGGTGGCCAATCGGGGAGAAGTGGAGAAGTTGTAACCATAGAGACCATATGGACTGTGCAGGCGGAACCCGTTGTAAGATCCTTGTGCACTCTGATTGGTGGAGAATGCATTATGGGTGTGGCTGGGCATGAGATACTGCAGCTGGGAGGCGGTGCTTGGCATGCTGTGGATCTGGATTGGCAGGCCAGTCTGTGCGCACGAGAACGCCTCACTTTCAGCTCCGCCCACATATGTTGAGGTTCTGCTAGTGGAAAACGCATCTGCTGCAGGACTAGCCAATCGACTGTAGGATTCTGCGGAGAGGGGCGGGGCATAGCGATGAAGTGGGTGGGCTGTTCGACTGCAGGCGGAGTAATCGCACACAGCCCCCGCCGCAGAACCCAGGTGGAATGTAGGGGACGAGGACGAGGACAGCAGATGTGTGTGCGCTGGGGAACCGACAACACCATGTGCTCCAGCTGCACCTGTAAACAATCAGACACGATGTTAATACAAACGTAGTCATTTTACTGTAGTCAACTGACACTATACATTTACACAAAATGCTAAAATATCTATATAAGGTTTAAAGTCAACACAAACTCAAAATTCATCCTATTTACATTCCATATGGATGTTTCTAGTTTTCCTGTGCATGTTTGGTCTATACACGTTACTCCGAAAGAAAAAAAATATTTATTTCCTATCTAAAAATAAACAGTCTATAAAACGGCTTTCCGACTAACGCGGTGAATGACATTCTGTGTTTACGTCAAGCACCTTTAGCATGTATTAACCTATAAACAAACAAATGCAAAAACATAAACAATAAATAACAATAAATTACAGCCGGGAAAAACATACACACGTGAAGTACCTTGTTTAGTGATTCCAGGAATGTCCTCAAACGTCAGCGTCCTCAGTGATGGCCTCCAGAACGCGTATGACTCCACCAGAGCCTCTAGTCCCATCCTACAACATACACAGATCTCTGATCAGTATAGTTTATGATTGGTCACAGCTGTCCATTAAACACACAGTATACTGGCATACTCCACATGCCTACAAACACACAACAAACGATTATGATTCAGTAACTGTACAAGAGATATCTAAAGCATATATGTTCTGCAGCTGGCTAACCTTTCCAACAGTGCCTCAGACAATTTTAGGTTGTAGGAACGTTTCCTTAATGTTTCCGTTAAGTAACGAAAATGTTATTTTGAATGTTCTAGGAACGTTCAAAACGTCCAGTTTGTAAACGTTGTAATAACGCTACTGCTTGGTTATAAGAATTAAACTTTTCCTATAAAAGTATTTCTCTACTAAATTCTGTAGTTTTTAAAACAATACACATTACATAATACACATTAATAATAATACATAATACACATTAATAATAATACGTAATACACATTCACATACCAACTTAAAAATAACATTTTTGATATAAATGATATACAACATTTAAAAAAATTCTACTAATGTGACTGTAAGAACATTTTGATAACTTTGGGAGAACGTTAGCCAAGGTTCTGAGAACGTTCCCTGTTACTGGCAGCCATCTTAGCGCCAGGCCCTTACCTTATCAGTATATATATATATATGGGCAGGAAAGCAGGTAATGAATAACATAAAGTGTGTGTGTGACGGTCTGTGTGTGACGGCAGGGCTATAATTATTTTCACATAGCTTTATCGCTGGGATCAGACGTAGAGTGCAGGAAGCCACAGTTAAAGCTTTACGAGGAGAGAGAAAGAAATGAGAGAGGGGGGTATTTTCCTGGTTTTTCTGGAAGTAATGGCGGCGCTCGGTGCACCTTGTTAGCGTGGACGTCACCCCACCCCCTCCGCCGTACCACTCAGGCGATAATTCACACAAGATGCCTCAACTTGTCGCAGGCCCAGTTTTATCAGCCACACCACTTGAGATATCAAGTGGCCGAGTTTGTTTAGCAAGCTGTTTTAACTTTTCCTGTAACTCTGAGGCGCGGGCCCGGGATCCGTGTGCTCTACGAGGAGGAGAAATGGATGTCTGCGGTCTAATGCGATCCAGCGGGGTGTTAAAATCGCTCTCGTTTAAAAATAACGAGCGGAGTAAAACTTCCCCACTGAGTTTTCGAGCCTCGTATCGCCACGGCCTTCGCTTCCCGTTTATTACACTTTTCTGCCCTTTTATGTGAAGACGGAGATTATTTTTATTGCGTTGTGTATTTTTATGTTTATTTCCGGCATGCGGAATAATAGCTTCTATTGTGACATCGTTTTTGTTTGTTTTGTCTGGGCCTCGCTGGAATGCTGGCGGTGTTTTCTGTTTGGCTAAAATAAGACTTTTCCTTTTGGATTATCCAGTTCTCTGATAATCCGTTGATCAGTAAATTCTAAAGTAACTTTACTAGGATGTCAGAACGGCAGGAAAGAGAAAATTAAACTCGAGAAAAAACCTTTTTGTTGCAACTAAAATGCTAGAGAAAGGCAACTGTGCGTTCCTGTAGCTCAGTTGGTAGAGCATTGTGGTCGCAGCTCAAAGGTTGTGGGTTCGATTCCCAGAGATCACATGAACTGACAGATTGTATAGTGTGAGTGTACCGTGAGTCGCTTTGGATAAAAGCATCTGCCAAGTGCATGTATGTAAATGTAAACTGTGATGGTGTGTAAGTATAGCAAAGTATAGCAAATACAAAAGAACTAGTACAAGCTTTTGCAGGGCATGTAAAGAATGGACTGTATTTACCTATTTCTTCCCGAATCTCTGAAGCCTTTTGCAAATGGATTCCTGTCGATTTTCAGCCTTGTTATCTGTAAAAGATACACACACAAAACACATTTCCCTTACTGACCCAAAGCCTGTAACGCCAAATTCCCTGACCTAGTGTCAGTGACCCCTATCCCACAATGCAATGTGTGTGGGTTTATTTTATAAGCTTTTTGCTTCCGTGTGTTATATGTGTGTGAGAGAACAAGCCTGTGTGTTGTTTTTATATGGCCAGACAAATGGATGACATAATTCCCAAAACTTGGAAGATGATAAGATTTTAAGCCCTAACGCACCAAAAACATGGTCTAGTTGCTAAAATTAATCTGCTTTAGCAAACAAAAACTAAATTAAAAACTCATGAAAACTTCTGATCTAACTAAACCTTCTTTACTGTTGTGATATCAAACAGTATTTATTACTACCAAATTACAAGGACCATCATAATGTCAAAGATACGGGCAGGTTTTATTATTTTATTTTTTATACAGTCGTTTTTTTTCTAGGTAAATTGTTATACTTTCAAAATAAAGGTCCCAGCCAGGTTGTCTTTGAGGCTAATAAAATCCACCATTGCAATCCGTCAATCGGTTCTAAACTACAGGCCCAGGAATGTTAATAAATATTCCTAAATAAACACATATGTAGCTCGTTTCTTTATAAATAAATTGCTCTTTATGAGGTGCCGCGTACTCCGTCCCTCTCTCACAGGCTTTGATCTATACGCTCAGCGAGCAACAGTCCTCAAAACTCCAGCTGCTTCAGGCAATTTGTTTAATTATTTCAATAATAAATCATGTAAATCAATCAAAAACAATAATGAAATGTAGCTCGGCGGGGTGACGATAGTGAAGCACGTTTCTTAAAAATGTTTTGTCACAATACAACGTGTTTTTTGTGAGCAGCGCTGTCCGAAAAAATCTCTTGTATCGAACGTTTCCGTTTTCTGATTAATAAAGATGCCACTTGAAGTCGGAGTGAAATTATTATAACATTTTGCGTTAGTTTTGAGTAAAAATGGCCTCAGTAATGCATGAATAAACAACTCTTAAATGGCTCCCGTGAGGTCGATTTCATCCTGTGAGTGTTTACTCAGTTTTGTCTTCCTTGTAACTCAATAACATGATTATTTAAACCTCTGTTACATTTCAACACATCAAAGATTTTTTTTTCTTAAAACTGTTTTATAATTTCTCTGCGGAGCGGTTACATTTGCTCATGCCCATCAAAGGCCGGCTGAGCTCTGCATGTTTTGACTTATCCAAATAAATATTTCTCTTTTTTTCTTGTGGCAGATATGGTTTTCTTCCATGTGCATTTGTTATATAAAATTCAAGCTGCAGTAACACAATCCAATAAAATGAAAAGGCACCAAGAACCTACAATTTTCTCTTCATTTAATGTCTAGATGCAATCTGACCCTCGCTTGCAACTCTTATGATTTTGCAAGCCGTGCGTTGGACCGTTACGAGAGGCGAGGCTGTTGCGTTAGAAATTACCTGTTGATTTTGGTATGCAGTCACCGTTGTGAAGACAGTTTCCGGGAACGAGAAGGTATTGACGCCCTCCCCAGTGGGAACCGCCTTTACGGGCGAGAGTTCCTCGCCGCACTCTTTGCGAATGACGTGGACGCGGGGCTGGTATTTGTGCATGGAGTGCAGAATAATCTGGAAAACATTACGTCGCGCATCCGTGTTTAGAGTGGGAAACAGAGGAATTACCGAAGCAGTTTTCTACCTCAATAAAAACACACATGCCTCCATTTTCAAAGAGCACACGGCCTTTAACTGCCTCGCCCTGGGGATGCTTTCAATTGAGTTTGTTTACAACCCTCCGCATTACAGCATGTTTGGACCTTTAAAATAATACAGCAAAACAAAATGCGCGCCGGGCGACAATGGCTTGCATGTGTGTATGAGGTGCATGAAAAGAGCTGTCTAATTAGAACAATTCACTTATTTCAGAATCACACGAGGAAATTATGAAGGTCTGCTAATTAACTGATGAAATGCATACAACAGATTTTGGCCCATAAGAGAGACCAGAAACATGCAGTTTTCCTTCTTCAAATTTAGTACATTTATCTTGGATGCATAAATAAAAAGGTTTTCTTACATGGCCTTGGTCGTCAAGCTCGTTATTGGTCAGTTTGAGTTTGTCGAAGCTTATGACTTGACGCATCCAGGTCTCACCGGAAGCAGGCGAATCGGGGTGAATGTAGACGCGCGGCGGTACCGGAGAATCGGCGTTGCCCGCTACCATCCACTTAGAACTGTGGTAGACGTACCTTTAAAAAGCACGCAAAAATAAACTCTAGAGTCACAGCTGTAGAAAAGGGTCGGGTGCACAGAGCAGCCCGACGTAAACTAACACGCTATGAATTTGTTTTGACTGCAGTTTGTCGCATGACCTTCAGGACCTGGAGGTCACGCGCCCAAAAGGGCGTCGCAAAAGGCTGAACTGAGCATGTCAACAAAAATGTCGATGCGCCATTTGCGCAAATGTTGTTCAAAATGTTAATTATGTTCGCATTTTGGAACACATTCTGACAGTGTAGATCATTTGTTCTTAAAAATATATGTACAACGGGCCTGGTTGCGGTTATACATGTCTTGAGAATGAATTGCTCACCTGTACCGTTTGTTGTCGACGGGGACAATATCCATCGCGATGTAATACTGTTGATGAGGATCTAAACCCGCTATTTTAACACGCATCGCGGGAAACATCCGCCTGGGATAAAAATGTATATTAATATTTACGTCATATGAATATTTTAATAATGCAAAATCCAGACATCTTCGAACGTTTCTGCATCGTTAACTTATCTGGTTTTGATATCATAATTATTTAACTCCTAAAGTTCCCTTTTTTATGTTCTAGGCCAGTTCTATATTTCCGCCAATTTTATTAAATGCATTTTAAATTAAGAAATAAAACTGGGTTCTATTCTAATATATTTCAATTGAAAACATTACATTACGAAGAAACACAATTTATATTTTACAACAAATCGCATGATATCCAAATCCTGGATGTGGCTTACAAAATAATTTAGTGATTATCAATGAATGTTTAAATAAATGTAAAGTGTGTTTTAAGTGATGCACCTGCCGGCTTTGGTAATGATCATTTCGGTTCCTATCTCGTGGAATCGCTTCCATAAATCTGAGCCCTGCAGGTCCACGCGCATCTCCTCCCCGGAGCCCGAGCCTGATGGCCCGAGGACCTGTGAGTCTTGCGCTGCGGGTTGTGGGCTATCCGGCAGCACGTCTTCAGACTCGGCTGAGAAAGACAGGAAGAGGTTCGCTTAAGTCGTTCATATTGCAAAGGTTATGGCTGCAGTAAAACTGCACGGCCACGCTAACGACCGTTGTCATTTCTATAACGTATAATGTAAAACAAGGTACGAAATGTATCGCTATAAATACAGGTGTAAACCGTTACATTAATTATCTGTACCTGGGTCGATAAACACTGTATATGTATAGGATTATTTCACTTTCAATGTAAATTAAACACTGATGGGATTATAAACAGATTTTAAAAAACACACTTTTATTTAGAATAAACGCACCAGTAGTTATGCTTGATGGCAGGCTGTATGTTTAGTTACTATTTGTTATTTGAGCTTAATTGTGATTATAGTCATGAAAAAGACAATACATGCTTGTTTAAGACAAAAAAATAAAAGGTTGATTTGAAGAAGCATAAAAAGGAGAGGTAGCTTTTACATTTTGTTTTTTTTTGCATCCAAAGCATTTGCGCCTTAGTGATGGCGAGGTAATTTGACTGTTTATGATTGCGGCCAAACTCATAAACGCAGAATAGATTAGTCACTCTCTTAGTGCCCGTATTTATGAGACTTATAACGAGGTTATTTTGCGTTTTACTGTATCCCTCATCTTTGTTGTGGACAATCCTTGACAGAGAAATGACTAAATAACAGAGGTATTTTCTACTGAATCGTTTATTTACATTTTACAGCCTTTATTTGCATGAAAGGGTTTTCCTTTGCTAACTATGTTCCGTATTTATTTTGCAATATTCTAAAATAATAAAACACATCGGTTATTAAATAAGGGAAATAATAAATAACTACCTGTCTATATTTTCAGTAATGCTTGTACAGCTTATCTATCGGACGGTGCCCACTGAGCGCATTTCAAATACGGGCATGTTTTAGAGCTGTGGTTTATTTTGCCTGTTTATCACTCATAACTAGTCCATTGTTTGCATGCGTGTTGTTCTAGCCGTCAAAAACCAAGTACTTACGAGATTCGTCGCTTGGGCAGTCTGTCTCACTGGAGCAAGTTTTCCCAGCCCGGGGTTGCGCACTTTCTGTCAGGTTCGACCCGTCGTTTTCGTCCTCAAAACAGTTTCCGTCGTCCTCCTCCAGTTTTCTTTTTTTCTCCGTGCCGATGAGCGCTTCCACCGAGAATGCGTGCGCCTTGAGGCTCATTGTACACGGGGACCGTCGTTTCTCAGCCATGGCTACAGATCGGCCGGGATGTTTCGCGCAGAGAGAGAGAAGTTCACCAGAAGTGCATTCGTAACAGCACTTAATCTAGCATTCCGTAAGTCACAACAGTCCGCTTTAGTAGCTAATTACCTCGGGCCAAGAGACATTACAAAGCATGCCAGGCCAAAGACCCTGAAAACGCAGCGACAGACTATTTGAAACGGTCTCATCGGTCTGTCAACGCGCACAGACGCCGAGGCAGTGGCAGGGGTTCGTTAAAGTGCCAATAACCAAGGCGGGAAAGGGGGCGTGGTTACTTCACGTCAATCACAGATGGTTTCTGCCAATAGACGAGCAGAGCTTCATTCCCCAAGTGCAGAGCGCTCCGCCCTTGTGGTAAAGCGCCCCGGTGAATGAATCATCTCCAGCTCCGGTCATGCTCGCGGCATGGCGATCATTTTCACACTGCGGCTGCACATGCTCCGCATGCTTCCGCATTACCTCCCCACCGGCCCTCGCGAGCCAATCATGTAGAATTATTACCAAATCTACGCCTGTATGCGCGTGAGGCCGGGGTTATTCAACCCCGTAATAAGACGCGTCAGACTAACCTGACATGAGACATACAGTCTACGGTTTCTTCATACAGGTCCCCAAGAAGCCCTCATTTTTAAACTATAGACACGATTTCCTGGCACCATAAATCCCTAAACAAATACTGCCGCTATTACGTGCTATTATTTTCCCTGAAATTATTCACAACAGAGGGAAAAAAAAACAATGTCACAAAGTTTTAATGTATTTTTTTTATCGAGGTGAAGTCGCGTACAAGTTCTCATAACCTGAAACGCTTTTCGTGTGAGCTGACCTTTGTTTTAGACATTTTATCTAGACATTATTAGACATTAATCTATTTAGGGTCCCGTGACGTTTAGAGCATGTTGTGGGTGTTTATACAGTTCTCCAGAGTCTTCATCTAACCGCCGTTTGGACCATGTAATTACTGTATGCACCACTATACGGAGAATGCCAGCAGTCCTATATTTCTGTAATGTCTTTATATAACTATATATATATATCTTTATATAACTATATATATATATATATATATATAAAATTGTATATACACAAAATTGTCAGAAAGTGTGCATGTCAAATTACAATTCTCCATAAGACAAAATGTACACACTTGTGACGTGCTTTTGACCGAACATTTAACATTTCTCTTTTTATTGCATAAGCTACGAGTATTTGTATAGCATGAGGCATAAATGTATCGCTACACAGTGAAGCTGCAGTATTTGTATATTGTCGGGATAAACGTGCTGAACGGAAAGGAATTTTAATACACAAAATTATTATTATTATTTTTGTACAATTTAACAAACTCCAATGAATAAATGCATCTTAACCAACATCCTGTTACCCAGTCTTCGCTGATTATTAGTTTTTAAGAGTTAAGGACAGAAGTGGGGCTCGGATTTAGACTGGCACATTGTGTGCGCCATAGTTTGTGGAATTAGCGACCGATGATTTCCAAGTTGCAATAACCGGCGTCATGGCGTCGACCTGTAAGCCGCGTGATAAATGAGGAGAATTCACCACTGCTCGACTCAATGTGGTAGGACAGAGGTTTATATATATAAAAATAGCGTAAATATATATTTAGGATTTGGATATGATTTATTCTGAATAAATTGTTATAACGTTAGTGTTGATAAATTCCGGCATGCTCTCAAATATAGATTTTACGACAGATGCCCATTTTTGTTTTTAAACAATAGAAATAATGTCATTGAACGTATTATAATAGTAATGTAACTGAATTACATCATTATATTACCAAACAGATGATTCATTGATTAAATTCAGTTCTAAACTAATTATCAACACGTGCAACATTTTACAATAAAGTAAATTAAATCAATAATCTTTTCTCTGAAACAAATATTGATTATTATTATGGTTGTTGTGTTGGTTTTATTATTGCTATTATCATCGATACTTTATTTCTATAGTTGTTTTTACATTATGCATTATTTTTTAAATGTTTGGTGTTTTTCGAAGATTCATAAACAAATTATATGAACAACAGAGATAATGTTACTTTATTATGACAGCCGTTATAATAATAACAGTATGTTATATATATATTATTATTATAATAATATAATGTATATTGATATATTATGTATGTATAATGATATATTATCATTATCATAAATTATTATGAATATTATTATTATGTAGAAGCCTGTACTTGGGGAAGGAATAGACGACAGCTTTATGCAACGAATACATAACACTGTTTTGATCCATTTTAAATGTTGTTTTTGGTTTCGGCTTGTAGAATCACCAATAGCAGATGCTTGAAATTGCCTTTATGTTCACTGGTTTTTACTTTGTTTTTTAATTTTGTTTTCTAATTAACATCAGACGAAAATGTTTCTGATGTTACGGGCCTGGTTCTGTTCGAGGGTCTAACCGGACGAGTGGAAACTAAAATAAACGCGAGATGTGCCGGTCGGTGCCTCGTCTGATCACTGAGCAAAATGTTATACAGTATGAGCAAATGTAAAGGAACTAGTTTAGTATTTATTTATGCCCCTAAAATTAAATCTCGGGCCCCAGATATATGGTGTGCAAAGCAGCAGTTCCTTCCCGTATCTTTCTTGTCATTAGTCATAATTTAAGCATTATTATTAAGCATTATTATAATAGGTACTATTGTACCTGTAGCACATTTAATTTATAAGTGCTGTCAGTTCACGGATGACACGCGTCCAAAAACCGGCTTTTGTTGCCCATAACAGCTTACCTGCGGATGTAATTTAAAGTAAACACATTTTTAACCCGCAGTGGGCAATTAACACACTTCTGCGTAATGAACTCGACCTTGCGCAACTAAATTCGCAACTTTATTTAACAGAATATTTTTTCAATTTCACAAATGCAAACAAATGCCAATAAACAAAAAGTAGCTTAAACTAAGTTTGTTTCTCAGCTCTGTATCAAGAAAAAACGGAGAACCGGAAATTGATGGAATGATTTGATTCATACACGTTTTAAAGGCCTTAATTTACACAAGCAGCGCGCAGATGAGGCTGCAATCACGTGTAAAATGCGTTTGTTTACTAATCCTCACCCCGTAACCTCTGGCATCGCGGGACTCAAACCCTCCAGGCTGGTTAAACCTTAGAGTCGGATTTGCTGTGTCTGGGCACCATATTGTTAACAGTTATTTTGCTGGTGCTAATGGCCGCGTGGCAGCCAGCCAAGAGCTTTATAGCGGAAGTGGCAGCGCGAGGAACGCCGGTATATGGGAGGAAGAAAAACAGTTAAGAATAAAAACCTCTTTGAAAGAAGCGCGAGAGAAACCCCATAGGTATGCATGCATATAAGCAAAAGAGAGATAACGGAACCGTGTACCGGACGGAAAGCATTATGGGACATCCGTATACGTCTAAGCAGATCAGTTCTGGATTAAATGGCACGCCAAACCACCCGTAACCCACAAACTCATTCATAAAGTTAATTTTCCCGTGAAAAAGCGGCATTTCTTGACGCGCACCATGTGCACTGATGTATTTACAGTATTTATGACACTCTTTATGAGGCGGCTCGGATGCACACACACACACACACACACACACACACACACACACACAGCAAATGTGCAGGTATTTACGCTGGATTTACGCACCAGGCGTTACGACCTGTCACGCCGGAGTGCAGACGCGCACACGTGGACAGAGGTCAACTTTGTTTGTGATTATTATTGTTATTAAGGGGAAAGTAACTGAGCTAGCATTTAATATTGCTGCACGTCTATAATTATACAAATGAAGGACAAATTATATTACTAATATAAATATAGCCTATGTGTTGCCTTTAAAAGTGTGTTTGTACCGTCAACTGTAAATAAATAACTGAAATGTTGTTATCTTACGCTATTGATTTCATTAAATTTTAATGCGGCTTAATTATCTAAATGCGGTTTTTGTGGCCGCTATATAATTGTGTCTTTTTTTAAACAACAATTTAAAAGACTAAAAGAATAATTTAATGATGGATGAAAAATATCAATAAGCTACAAGAAAAGGTTGTGCGGATTTTTTGTTTCATAAATTCTGAGGATATGTGTGTTTTGTGTTTTTGTGTAGACTTGTTTTGAGAAAATCTAAATGGATTTATTTGTGTTTCTTCAACTGAAATTAAATGATTATGATTAATGTCACATTTGTTTTATTTTGTTATCTCCTCATCGAATAGTCAAAAGTAACAAAACTGATGTTTAAGTCGTGCTTTTAGATTATATTAAGGCATCGAAAGAAGCAGATTTCTGTAACGTTTTACTTGTATATTAATATTAATATTCAGTATAATATAAGTTAAAAATGACACAGTTCTGTTTTGGTCTCGATAAAGGACTACTGATGGGGCTGTGGGGGTGCATAAGACAAAAGTTTGATCAACACTGTTTTAGGGAACGATCAGTGACCCGTAGCAGAGAAAGTATGGGCGTTGAGAATGAAGAATGTGATGTAGTTACTCATCTTTGCCTCTAGAGGGTGATGCAATGGCTTCTCACTCTGTGGACCCACAGCGGGGAGTACGAACATCACTCAGAGGGTCCCCGAACCTTCTGGGACAACATTAGCGCGAGACGGATGAAGTACCAGAAAACTGCTCCCTCTCGCAGAGCCAAACGAAAAGAGGAAGTGTAGAAGAGAGAATTGGGAAACAGATCACAGGTCAGAACTGGGGGGTCGGGGAGAAGAAGATGAAAAGTTGGAGAAAAACGCGAAAGTCAGTGAAACAGAGCAGGTGTTGTTCTTAGGAACTCAAGTCTCTCGAGAAGAGATCGAGAGAACGAGTTAAATCCAAAAACAATAAAATCATGAATGAGGGAGCTGTTCGGAGGAAAGTGGGAAAAGGAATGAATGAGGAGAAAAAGAGAAACGATACTCCATCTTTTGAAATGCTGAATGGCCTAAACAGGCATTAAAACTAAGATACAGTCTCGGTGGTCTTTCTGTAATTAACCGATAATTCAACTTTGGTCATCATTATCATATAATGTGGCATTAAACTTCAGTTGAAGGTAATCTTTAAAGTTATTTATTATTTATCAAGAGCTCATGAGGTAATAAACACTTTTTCCCCACTCAAAGCACAAGGTCTTCGGTCTGCATCTATTCTTTTTGTTAATTTGTAACTTTTCTGGTTAAAAACAAACAAAAGTCGGTTATTGGGCACGTACAAAACAGATCAGTGTTTAGCACGTTGTCCTTACCTCACCCAGATTCCCAACAGTTAATTTATAATAATGATTTATGATCTGAGTTGTCAGGTCTGATTTTCCGGGAAATGTCAGTTTGGCTTCGTTTGATTTCAACACACGTAAAGCGAAGCGTATAAAGTAACCTGCTATTTTATGTTTTAAACAGAGATGGCGCCAGAGAGGCAAAAGTTACAGAGTGCAGTTTTAACTGGGAAATTTTTCCAGGGATGTAGAGGGATCTGGTAAACAGAAGAGAAGCTGAAGCAACGTTCCTTTAAGATGCAGTAATTAAAAGTAACTGAAACAATGAAGAGCTGTTTCCCAAAGTACAACATCAAGACTGAAACACAAAACACACTTCAGCATGTTGATGATTAAGTGTTTGCACACACACACACATACGCAACACACACAACAAAACTTATTTGAGATGTTTTAGAGTGTGTAATTGAATGTAATGGTATACTGTGGCCTTAGGGAAAAATTTTAGATTAAGACCAAACACACAAACACACAATATTTTTTGTGTGTCTGTTTTTTCTGTCAATCTTCCTTTTACCATTTGATTAACACATGTACACACACACATTCACACACAATGGTTTAATATTCCAGTGTGGGTTTCCCTTTAGCATGTTCTGTAGACACTGCGGTGCTGCCTGGCTGAGTATGGTTCTAATACTGAGATCTGTGTATAGGACTAATAGAATTACACTGTGTCAGATGTGCTCTCCGAATTCATGGACACCTGCAAAAACATCAAGAGGACCTACTGAAAATATCTGCGCTGTCAGGCAGCGGCAGGGCAGCCCCATTCCGGGACCTGGACTGTTTGATATTTTATGAATGAAAGAGAGGATGAGAGGGAGAGAGGAAAGATCACATGCATGCTTATGTACACACGAACATCTCTTCCGTAAGGTTGTCATCAAAGGAGCTCTCACACACAGAACACATTAAGAGCAGATATGAAACACTTTAAGTATTATGACTCAATATACTGTTTCCCAACGGTACACGGTCACATGATCAGGTCATAGTTCAAGACTTGATATCTTTCACGTTTGAGCTTTGCGATTGGTTGATCGTTGAAGTAATCAAATGGGTGACTAGGAGACGTGTTGCTGTAGTGAGTCATTATGCGAGTGTGTGTGTGTGTGTGTGTGTGCCCATGTGTGTGTGTGAAACACATGTCAAGAGAGCACATGCCCATAAAAATTATTTGTGCCTTTGGTAAACAAGTTGCATGATTGTTTGAAAAAGTGTTTGTTTAAGACGCTGTGGCAGAAATCTTCCACTCACATGTGGCCGGTCCAATAAAGATGCACTTTCTGCTTGTCTTATTTCTTTTCACATTTTTTATACATTAATAAAAATAGGTGCACGGTGCCCCTGTCAACAAAGATTAAGGAATGTGACCAGAAATAAATTCCAAAACAATTTTCTCATTGAACTTTTTTTGATGTTGTTTTCTTTTGCTGATTTACATCCTTACCAATTCTCTCTCTCTCTCTCTCTCTCTCTCTCTCACACACACACACACACACACACACACACTTTAAAAGTTTAGCTCTATGGAGACAGATGTAATCAATAAAATGTGAGTACAGGGAGAGCAGTTGTTCGTCCTTTCTTAAAATATAAGCTGAGTTTTAAACATTGGAGAAAACAGTTTTTTATCTCCATCCTTTTCTCACTCTTTTTTCCTCTCCTCTCTCTTCCTGTTTTATAAGCGCATTTATTCCCGTTCCTGCTGCTCAAAGCCAACCACCATGTAACCACTGCCACATTAGAACCTTTAACTGGCTTAGACTGGCCCAGCACTGGTACTATACTGGCACAGCCAGTTCCATCCAACCCCTTATCGCTGTCAGTCATGTTTCACCCTTCTTCAGCCAGTCAGCTGTCATCACAGACAAGGATCTAGAAAAGTAGGTGTTTCAAAGCTTGCAGTAGACTGACCATTGGGGGGGAGTGGTTAACAGCTGTGGCACCGCCCAAACTATCAGACTGACATCATCAGAGAAGGTTCGCCGTTCCAGAGGGGAAGTACATTTTCAGATTTTGATGAAAGATAATGAGAAAACATCAATTAAAAAACATAATGACGCGCATTTATAATAAACACTGCAATATTTCATCAAATATAAGAATGGTATATTTTGATTCCACGGTGGCTTTAAACGTCACTTTTCTACTATTTGAATGTTTTATAAGCAGGCACAGAGCTGTTCTTTATTGGGCTGTGTGCTCATGATGTTTGGAGCACTGAGGAATGCTTCATAAAGCCCAGCTGGATTGGCATGACTTTGAGGATCTATACGAATGAAGTCATTGTATGACATGAGATGACAGATTTCTGCAGCGTCATTTTATACGACCGGAGTCAAGTTGTGGTTTGTCACTGTCACATGCGGTCAAAAAAATACACACACACACACATACACACACACACAAACGATTTTACTCCATATGGTCACTCCTGTAAACCTTCTCTTTTCAATGATGCCATCATTTAATCAGCCAGAACAAACCAGTTCAAACACATCGATCTCAACATGTGGTCAATAATAAGGGTTTCTCTTCTTGTCGGCCAAACCAAAGCATTTTAAATTTTAATTACTGAGACCAGAACCAAACAAGCCTTCAGCATAAGAAGTGATGAAGTACTTAAGGGTGTGCATGTGTGTTTGTGAGGGTCATGTGTGATTGTAGTTTGCTTTGTAGTTCGTCCTTGTATGTTCGCTTTAAAGGTTATTGCAGTGTACTGTTTATTAGATTCTCAGAAAATAAAGAAGAATTGGAGATGAAGGGTAAAAAAAGAGTGTTTTCAGTTTCTAAGAAAGTGAACTAACAGGACCAAAGTTGAAACAGGTGTATGTAATTATCCTGGTGTGGCTGCAGTCATTAGCAGCTGCAGTTCGGT
>JAZGTJ010010156.1:0-18453 GCA_036877575.1 Botia almorhae | reverse complement strand
CTACCCAGGTCACTGGGTTTATAAACTCTTTATGAAGCACAACTTGACATGCAGCTTTGAAAGCTCAGTTACAGCAGAATGTATTTTATATAGTTAAACACACATTTAATTCTTAATGTAACGAGTGAGGGTTACAGCTCTGAAATTACAAGAGTTGCAATTTAAGACCGTAATGAGGATTGTTGGGGCAGCTGAGCTACGACCCCATGAGGAAGAGAGGGGAGGTACACTGTACCCGATCATGGTACCTAACCAGGTCACTGGGTTTATAAAAAACAGGGTGTATGCGTGGGTCAGTAGACAAAAAAGAACCATTTTGGTTACGGATTTTTCTTTTTGAACGCGCTTTTAAAAACACACGCACGGCCGAGTAAGTCCCAGCTGCCAGTGCACTTACCGATCGCTGATAAACGGTTGAGCAACAGACATTGACAAACACTGAGACAGGTCTGTTTGCCCAGCGCGGTGGGGAAGAGTCGCTAAAAGCATGGACACTGATTGGTCAAAAAAGCCTGCCGAACTATCACACCTTAAGAGCTTTAATGAATCGTCATTTTCTTACACATAAGCCCACAAGCACAGTGATGTGGGTCAATAGAAATGTGTTACATTAAAATCATATTTTATTTGTTTTGTATGTAACCATGTATGTGTGTTTCATTCATCTAGTGATTCTTTCTCAGATGGCTTTGCTGACGTTCTTCTCCTTCAGTTCATCATCGGTTCTAAGCTTCTGTCCATTCCCCGTCCTTTTTCTACCTCAAACACAGCAGTGAAAGCAAATGCCACCTTAATGAATGGGTAAGACCTCCACTACAAACATTCAAACACTGTCCAGGGCAACAGAAGAACAGACTGCCTTACAGAAATTCAGAGAATGCTGGTCACTGCATTGGCCAGTGCTGGCACGGGTTCAGGTGAAGACAGATCTGGCATGATTCAAAAGAAACTGGAGATCAAAAGCCGGACACGACTGTAAATATTCTTACTAAAAAGGGCTTTTTGAAACGTCAGGTGACGAGTTTGAATGGAACAGAAAGACTGTAATGTAATTATTTAAACTGTGGATCTGTTTTACTCTAACAGCTTTAAAACCTGCTTACAAAAATTGCTCAGCAGCCACATTTTTATATAAACTGGCAAACAGCTCTCAGTGTCTGAAACACAGAGATCGTTTCTTGGGCATGAAATCAAGTCCAAAGAGCAGCTGCATTCATCTGCCAATGTAGTTACTACATTGTAGTCTACACAGCGGAGAGAACACAAGAGGATTAAAGAGGATTAAGCTCTTTGAGAAGAGCTTATTTTTGAATTTCAATGCCGAAAGCACAATTGATTTACTAGATTTGAGTGTCAATATCATGCAAACAAGCGTGGGTAATTAATCTAAAGTGAAAATATTGGCTCCTATGTCAACAGATTGACTGTGACATGCCTCTGCTAAAACTGTTTGCCGAAAAGACCCCTCGCACCACTTAACAGAGCCATCGGTAGGAAATGTTCCAGTCAATTATTACTGGTCAAATCCTGGAAGATACTGTACAAGCTGATGGCTGCCGAAAGATTTGCTTGGCCCTAAGTACATTAAGCTACAACTGGGCAGGGATTCAATTAGAAACATTACAGTTAACTTTGATTTCATGCAATGTCATTGTTACACAATACATGCAGCTGTTAGGAGGATGAGCTGCCCTCTCTCCCTCTTTATCTATGTAATCAAATAATGTCATAATGTCTGTCAAACAAATAAACGTCACTTGTCGCTTGCTTGTTTGATGACGCTCCACCAGTCCTTAAAGGTAGGCGATTTTTTTCCAGCAACATTGTTATGCTGGTTGAAAGTCTCTTCACATCCAGTTAGCAATCACTAAGTAAAGTGTATATATATATATATATATATATATATATTTGGATATTCGTCCAATCATTGCATTTGGTCTGAAAGCAATGAGGCGTAGGAAGCAATATTTAAAATATTGGAATGACTTGTACACTCATGTTGATTTAAAAAAAATAGTAAAAATGTAGGTACAAATTTAGTAAAAAGTAAGTAAAAATGTAAGGCAGCAAAGTTTATATATGAATGTAATATATATAATATAGTATATAATAAGAAGGAAATCATACATATTTTCCCAGGATTCATGTCAATGAGCATAACCTGGCTAACAAAACAAATCTTCCTTATATTGAATACTAACGTGGAGGTTGAAATGATCACCTGTGTGCGTACTGCAAGATCTTCATAATGCTGTCTTTATTGCAAAACTGCTTGATTTGCTAAATCGTCTTGAGTTTAGTGATTCTGTGAGAAACTGCCCCAAGGTTTCTTCAGCTTAGACAATTCTCTGTGCCAACCACACAGAAAGCACACGTTCTTAAGGAATTCCTCTTTTTGAAACGGTATACAAGAAGCATATTTTTTTTAAAAAGCAGCATAATAATTTATGTTTGTTGATTATTGCACTTCATGTCAAACAAAATGATCCCAAAAACTGAAGGGTCAATCTTTGAAATTACTCAAAAACTGGAGTATTACTGAACAGAGCACTTTATTCCAGGTTGCTTCTAGATGGAACCTCTAAATGTTCTTGGAACTTTGGGTTATGTTCTGTAAATGTTCTTCTAATGTTATCAAAAATTGTGCTTGCAGTAACATTAGTAGAACCTTTTTTTACCATTATATATCATATCAAAAATGTTATTCTTGGTACAGAAAACATTACAGAATTTAAAAAAATGTTTGAATAATGTTCTTACAAATAGCATTGTAAACAGTTTTGTTACTTAATGGAAATGGGTGAACGTTCATACAACCTAAAACTGTTACCTGGGCCTGAGGACTATCTACCTGAAATCACAGACATCTGAAACATGCTTACCAGGGGGAAGGAGAGAAATGATTTGCTGAAGCACAATGTTTTCGGGCTAAATGAGACAGTAATCTCAAACTCTGCAAGACTGAACAGGAAAGTAGAGTGGCCATAAAATTCAAAAACAGCAATTTTCACGCCATAAGACAGATCGCTATTTGTTAATGTGTATATATTAAAATTTACATTTATGATAATAAAAAAAGTCATAAATGTAAAACACTGATTTGCCTGCAGGGATGCTAGAATAAACAATGACAATTTTCATATAATAAAAACTTAAACACACAGTACAGGTTATGAATAAAGTATGTTATGAATAAATCACACGATGATTGTTATGAATAAATCACACGTAATGATTAGAGGGAAATGCTCAGTTAGCGGTTACATTAACGCTGTATGTACTGAACAAAGCTGTACAGGATCAAAGACGACGTCAAATGACGTCACAGTAGTGTCAATATGTATTTTGTAGAGGAACGAGGAAGGTTAAAGCCAGAGATGAGTCCATTAAGTAGCTGGTTATCAAATGTGAACAACTGAGTATTAGGAAATACCCGAATAAGCAAAATAAACGTTACTATGATTCAAGGTTAAAAAAAGGTTGCGATACAAATATGTGGGCCCTGTTTGTTCATTCGGATTTTATATACAATTATCCATCACTTAGCTGCTGTCCATACATCAACGTTTAACATGTACATTTAAAAGGACGTAAAGCCATCAGCGCCTCTATATTTCCAAGCATTATTAAATAAATATTAATCACTTAAGGCCTAAAAATATTCACTGGTTATTCACAAGTCCATTTAATGAAATTCGATTTAAAGGAAAATATAGCATGCGTTATACTCTTGTATTTGTGAACATAAATATACAAACACTACAGACGTATTTTTGTTATCAGTCTATGCAAAACGGGCGGCGTTAGGACCGCGCAGCATTGACAAGGAAAAGCATCACAGATGAATCTGTCGGTGAATCGCGACAAATGTCGGGAGGAGCCACATGTATCCGTATTAACTAGGATTTAAAGCGGATCAAACATATGCTTTAAATATTGTGTGTAAATTATCACAGCAACACTTCTCCAGTATGATACAAAGAGTTATATCTTTACGCCCATAAGCTGTGCGCGCGTCTGAGGTGTGGTGACCAGAGATGGAGCACATCAGATTGCCAAAGGTAATGTCCAGCATCCATTCAAAGAGACAGGAGTTAAACATACAGCATTGGCTTTGATGTCATATACCTCACAGCTCCGCGCATATTGTTTCCATATGATCTGTGAGGTAAAACAATATTATTTACATATAAATGCATTCATTGTGGCGAACATGCGCTCAAGCACACTGTCTGAACCCTACAGTTGCCATGCGCAAGAGAAATAGATAACATAACAGATAATCTGACCGGTTTCTTGTGTTTCAAAGGAAATCTAATTCAGATTTATAATCCTTCAGTTATGCCATGTGTTGTCAGGTGATTCAAACGTGTGTGTTCTCAGTTGATTCAAAAATCACCTTCAGGCCGGGTGGCATATGGCTGGAGTGAACCATTTTCATGAACAAAAACACATTATGTAACATTCAATAGTTGAAATGATCCTTGTATTTATAGATTTTTTTTTCTAAACCAGTTTTTATGGAAGTATGTTTTTAGTATATGCTTCTGTTTGTAACACATCTTTAATGCAGATATCGTCTTACATTAGCTTGTTTATATTTTGCAGGTTGAAAATGTCCGTATGGTGGACAGAAGCTTCACTAGAAGAATTCAGGTGGGCACTCTGTATCTGACTGCTACGCACACCATCTTTGTAGGTAAAGGATCTGAGGTCAGAAATGAATTGTGGGTAAGTGCTTTATTTGTAAACAAGCTTTGACATTTTTGATATTTTATTAGGAATTGAACGCTAGAAGTTCTGTCTTAATTTTAATCAATTTTAGCCTTCAACCCAGAAGGCTCATTCGGATTCAAAGTGGGTTTTTAGCAATGTTGCTAACACGTTGCTACAAAAAAATGACCACAAGCATGTCAATTTGTGTTTGACAAATTGGACATGTATAACACAGACCATGTATGTTTTAGAATACATGGCATGTCAATGTATCAGTAGACATTTGGTCATATCAAAGTCACATGTACATCCCAGTTAACAATTTTAGGTTGTAAGAACATTTTCTTAAGATTTCCATTAGGTTGCAAAAATGTTACTTTGAATGTTCTGGAAACATGCAGGTAAAAACGTTTTACAAATGTTAATGCAAGAACATTTTTGATAACTTTAAAAGAACATTTGAAGAATGTTAGCTGTAATGTTGCTTTAATTGCAGGTTCTGCACAGTTTAGTGGGTAATGTGGTCAAACAGAAGGCAGCTCAGAGTGGGTTTCCCTTACTAATCCACTGCAAGAACTTTCAGGTCCTGCAGTTTATCATTCCTCAGGAGAGTGACTGCCATGATATCTACACTTCACTCTTGCGTCTTTCCAGGCCAGGTGGGCTTTATTACTGGTAGATTTTTGAAACGCTGCTCCTTATACGTATCACACTCACAAATATCATTCTAAACAAACAGATTCTGTGTTTCTGAACTGCATCAAAACATGCTGAAAATGCAAACACACCTTAGGAATGTAATCTACGAATGTAGAGATGTTTTGCGACTGGCGTGCTGCAAATTACTTTGTTTTGTGTACTGTCCTGTCTGGGTTTGATTTATAAATAAATTATTTGTAAAGCTCGCGTTCTCCATTTACGGAGAAATACATGCTTCACTAGTGACTAGCGTGTGTTCTTGTTTGTCTACCATTGTGGGGACCAGTTGACCCCACAAGTCACACACGCCTACATTGTGGTGACTAGCCATCGGTCCCCATTAGGGAAATTGAGTATTAAACGTACTAAATTATGCTTATTCGAAAATGTAAAAAAATGCTAAATGGTTTCTGTGAAGGTTAGGTTTAGGGGTAGAGTTAGGAGATAGAATATACAGTACGTACAGTATTAAAACCTTTACTTCTATGGAAAGTCCTAACAAAGCATAGAAACACTGTGTGTGTGTGTGTGTGTGTGTATGTGTGTGTGTGAGAACAAGGATGCTTGCGCTATTCCAGTCAGCTTTAAATGTTCCTGTCAGTTTTTAGGTATCACACAAAACAGAATGAAGCATTTAAAATATTAACTTGATGGTCCTACAGTTCTTCAGTATGCTGCTGTTTATTTAACTGCCAGGACATTGTTGTGTTGTGTTTTTGTGTCTCTTACAGAAAAATACGAGGAGTTATATTGTTATTCTTTCAAACCTAATGTTGATCACGCTGAACGAGAGTTCTCGTGGAAGTTTTTAGACCTGAAAGCGGAGTACAGTCGAATGGGACTTCCAAATAAACTATGGCATGCCACCCCCATCAACCGAGAGTACAGAGTTAGTACATAACCCAAATACCTACCTTTACCCGAGCTTTATCATCCATTGTACGGACAGAAGGAGGACATTTAAAATACTAATGCATTCATTTGTTTTGACACAGGTGTGTGATTCTTACCCATCTGACCTGCTGGTGCCTCAGTCCGTCACTCTGCCGGTCATTGTGGGCAGCTCAAAGTTCCGCAGCAGAGGTCGATTTCCCACGTTGTCGTACTACTGCAAGGAAAATCATGTGAGTCTAGTTTCACATCTGGCACATTCTCTCTGTAGCCCCAGAACTTATCTGCCACTTTAATGAGGCTGTGGAGACTTTTGTCTTGTCCTTCATGTCCTTGCCTGCCAAATGTTTTGTCACCAGATGGAGGAGACGAGTTCAGGGTTCATGAACATTATGTTCTTGAGAATCCAAATGTTTTATATATGAATATGTGTGTGTGTGTGTGTCTACATATAAGTTCAATAGCTCTTTCCTAGCTAACCATTTTAGGTTGTAAGAACGTTTCTGTAACGTTCCACCAGCAACTCAAGAATAATATTGTTGATATATGCTATATATAAGATTAGAAAACATTCCACTAACGTTACTACAAGAACCTTTTTAACTTTGAGGGACTTTTAGAAAACACTAGCCAATGTTCTGAGAACGTTTCTTGTTAGCTGGGTCAGTCTATTAAGAATTTACCACATTTACCACGGCAGGAGATATATGTGTCATGCAGCATATGCCTGCATTATGAATTACTTTAATAACAGTTTTTTTTTGCTAAGTCAAGATCTTTCTGCATCTTTGTGGGTTCGATTCTCTGCTAAAAGACATTCATTTCATTGAGGTCAAGTATTCCCCTTGGAGTTTGTATGTTTACTTTGGACAAATGAAGACAGATGGAGAAGCTTGCGTGCGCCTTCCACATAAGGATCATGGTGGTGGGACCCGAAGGGGTCAACTTCAGTTTAATATCTCCCTTCTTTCATGCCTAGTTAACCCCAAAATATGACCAGAACTGTGTCTAAAAATGTAATAATGCAAGCTCAGCTTTCATGAGGCCGGGGCCAAATTCTCATGAAATGGACCATATTCCACTGAGAGGACAGTGTGAACTTCTTTTCTTGAAGTTCTAGAATTTATTGACTGAGTGTGGAAGGATCGAGCTGGGAATGACTCTGAGGTTGCCTTCTGCATTTTTGCTAGATCAACAGTAGGAACACTATGGAAAATTCTATCAACATACCCAGCTAACAGTTTTAGGTTGTAAGAAAGTTTCTGTAACATTTTTATTAAGTGACATAAACGTTGTAATTTTCAAAGTGTCAAAATTTTCAGGAGTGTTCAAAGTGTACATTTATTTAGACGTTGTATTAACTATTTTTACTTGATAAGAATGTAACATTTTTAAAACGTTCCACTAACAACTTAAGAATAACTTTTGAGATATGTTTTTTGATATGATATATAACGTTAAAATGTTCTACTAATGTCACTGCACAAATGTTTTTGATAACTCTGAGAGAACTTTGAGAGAACATTAGCCAACATTCTGAGAATGTTCCCTGTTAGCTGTGTGTGCTAACTCATGTGATGTCTTGCTCCAGGCCACGATATGTCGCAGCAGTCAGCCTCTCTCTGGCTTCAGTGCCCGCTGCCTGGAGGACGAGCAAATGCTGCAGGCCATTATGAAGTCTAATCCTGGCAGCAGATTCATGTATGTTGTGGATACTAGACCCAAGGTCAGTCCGTTTATAATCAGAATATAAGAAACTAGTAATCAGAATTACACATGAAAAACATGAATGGTGAGATGTTTAAAACTTATGTTCTCAGTTAAATGCAATGGCGAACCGAGCTGCAGGCAAAGGCTATGAAAATGAGGACAACTACTGCAACATTAAATTCCAGTTCATCGGCATTGAAAACATCCATGTGATGAGGAACAGTCAGCAGAAACTGATAGATGGTATTGTCTTACTTAAAGTCACTATCAAAAGCACATTTTATGGTAGAGTGCTTCTAACTCCTGCTTGGTGGACTAGCCTGAACAGGTGTATAGCAGCTCCAGTTTATCATTTTGGAAGATTTTTTCATAGTCCCATTTGACAAGGGTTCAAACCAGGACTTCAGATCACTGATTTGATTGACTTTAATAAAGATGTTCTGCGGTGAAGCCCTACATTGTACCACAGGAGGGTTCCTTGGCAAAACAGACCCAGCTAACAATTTTAGGTTGTTAGAACGTTTCCCTAATGTTTCCATTAATTAACAAATACATTAAAAATGTCCTGTTTTTTAGACAGTGTATTAATGCTGTTGTTTGGTTATGAAAGCGTTATTCAAGCATTTTTCATTCTGTACGATTTTCAGAACGTTCCACTAACTGCTTAGGAATAAAATTTTTGATACATATGATATAATGTTTAAAAAAGGTTCTACTAACGTTACTGTAACAACCTTTTGATACATTTAAGAGAACATTTAGAGTTAGAAAAGGTCAGAAAATGTTCTAAGAGTGTTTAGCTGGTTATAGTGTGGTGGGAGTGCTTTGAATCCATCTGGCTCTTATTCTTTTCCTATTTTTATTTTATTGACTTAACGATTGGGTACCCTCTTCCCCTTTTGAGAAAATGAGGGCGTGAGAATGATATTTTTCAGTGTTAAAAAAATAATAGTGGTGCTGGGTGTGATAGCATTTTGACCCAGAAAACACTGAGGAGTAATCTGGTCACATAATCAGAATTTAGCTCTCCAGCAGAGACTCTGTAGTCATTGGCGCTCTCATCTCAGCACGGCAGATTCTTACTAGCATACAGCTGGAATTCAGTTTGGTTCACGTCTGACACTATGAGCGACTGGTTTTCTCACTGTGTTGACTTCATCTGGAGTGTTCTCATAGCACTTCACCAGTCCCTAAATACTCTCTTATCGCATCTAAACTGTTTACATACATAGTTTACAGTACTAGCAGTATATGTTTGTGTTGGTTTTGAGGAAAGCTAAATTCTACTTGTAGAAATACACATTTATTTGCTCGTCATAATAATTAATGAGGCATCAGAGGAAACTGTCAGCAAGTACATGATATTTGTGACCTCTCAGAAGACAGCAAATCTGTCAGCGGGGCATATTTTAAGTAACATAAATAAAGATGAAGTAAAGTGACATGCTCGCCAAGTATGGTGACCCAAACCCGGACTTTGTCCTTTGCATTTAACCCATCCAGTTAGTGAACACACATTGGAGTAGTGAATTGTGAACACACACATGCGCGCACACACACACACACACTGCAAATAAAGAACACACACCCGTAGCAGTCAGCAGCACTTAGGGAGCAATTGGGGGTAATGTGCCTTGTTCAAGGACACCTCAGTTGTTACCTGCCGACATAGACTTATAACCAGAAGATTGCTGGTTCGAGTCCAGACTCTCTAACCAATAGGCCTCTAAATGTTTCTCAGAAAAGCCAAACCAAATATTGGCCACTTGAACTTTAAATAAAGTATTTTTAAATAAAGCAACTTT
This sequence comes from Botia almorhae, assembly GCA_036877575.1. NCBI lineage: Eukaryota > Metazoa > Chordata > Actinopteri > Cypriniformes > Botiidae > Botia > Botia almorhae. Next base: position 8,632 of record JAZGTJ010010156.1, on the reverse strand, counting down.
TTAAACAACATAATAAAGTAAATTAAGTATTCCTCATATCAATTCCCTGCTGCACATTCTCAGAAAAGCTCCTGGTTTTCATTAATGTCTCTGAAAGATTCACATACAATGACCCCAAAAATATTAAAATGGCCCTTAAAAAAATAAATGTCATTACATTGGAAACAAATCAAAGGAAATGACATCTGCAAACAAACGAGCCTGGAGCTTTTCTCAGAAGTTACTGTAATGTTCTTGGAAATTTTTGTAATCACTGTAAACCAACTGGTGCCAGAGTTATTTTAGTAAAAGTCAATTTCCTTCGAGTGCCTGAGTAACCACGGTAACCACAGGTGTAGTTCATCACCTTAACTACCTATCTACTGTACATTAAAAGTGTCTTTTAAAACCCTAAAGTCTTGTAAAACCTGACAAGCTTCTTTTGTGAAATGTTTTGCTTGAAAAGTGCTTGAAAATATAAAATAATTATCTAAGGTCACTTTTTAAGACATCTATGTTTTTTTTTAAAATATCTAAATGTCCAAAAATATTTTGTTGCCACTGTAGAGTAAATGTTCAACATGAATTTTGTCTGGATATCAGTTGTCTGGACCTTTTTAAAGTCATTTGTTGTCTTTTGTAGTTTCTGCACTACGTTCTCCCTCTGTGGCAGAGTTTCTCTTGGGTGTTGAAAATTCAGACTGGTTGAAACATATCAAATCAATTTTGGATGCTGGAATCTTTATATCCAAGGTAAAGATCTCTGGGAAGGTTCTGTATTTCATATGTGACTGCTCTGGTACTGACAGCGTGTTCTCTCACACATAGGCTGTGGCATTAGAGGGGGTCAGTGTCTTGGTTCATTGTTCTGATGGCTGGGACAGGACAGCTCAGGTGTGCTCTGTGGCCAGCGTGCTTTTGGACCCATACTACAGGACCCTCAAGGGACTAATGGTAAACAACTAAAAACTGGTAGTAAACTGGTAGTAAACAACTACATTACATGATTTACTGTACATTTATGCACTTTAAGCCCAGAGTGTGAAAGCTGTAGGAACGTTCAAAACGTCCAGTTTTTTTAGATGTTGTATTAACGTTATTGCTTGATTTTGAGAACATTAATCAAACATTTCTAAAATTCTGTAACATTGCTAAAACATTCCACAAACGTTTAGAGAATGTTAGCAAATATTCGGATAAAGTTCCCCGTTAGCTGGAATAGCGCCATGTTTTACAAGTTATAGCTACAGGAAAGCCAATTTCAGGTTATAGAGTTCACACTGTGCTTGTGTTTTATTCATTTAATCATAAGGATTGACTCCGGCTCTCTGCTGGAGAGGTTTCATTCAATAACCGCGCTCAGGTTTAGAGAATCATCCGCTGTCTAGAAACTGACCTTCATATGGGGTAAACATAAAAGAGAAACATACCTTGTAGCTCGTATTAGTTCTGTCTGGGATCACTGTCTTAAAATGCATCTCATTTCCTGATACACTGGAAAAAAAAAGTACCCCCAAAAACGGATTCTGTGATGATACAGTAGGATGATTTTGTCTGACCCATTTTTTAAGGCTAAGAGTTGTTGGCAAGTGAATGAATTCAGATTTTATTAATGGTTTGTGTGTAGGTGCTGATTGAGAAAGACTGGGTTTCATTCGGACACAAGTTCTCACACAGGTTAGCATCAAATCAATTTCATGAAATGCGTTTTAAATCCGTTTAAAGTGATCGTTTACTCTCCCTCATGTCATTCCAACCTTTCTTTTCTTCTTTGGAACGCAAAAGAAGATATTTTAAGTTAAGTCAAAGCATAATAGTCATACAGGTTTGGAATGCCATGAGGGTGAGTAAACGATGGAGGAATTTTCATTTTTGGGCGAGCTATCCCTTTAAGAGTGCTTGTTCTGTGTGTCATTAATGCTTGTGATTGCAAATAATCTGCTTTTCAGATACAGTCATCTGGATGGAGAGACTAAAGAGGTGTCACCTGTTATAGATCAATTCCTGGAATGTGTGTGGCAGCTCATGCAGCAGTTCCCATGTTCCTTTGAGTACAACGAGCAGTTTCTCATTAGCATCCACCACCACGTCTATTCCTGTCACTATGGCAACTTCATTTGTAACAGCCAAAAGGACAGAAGAGATCGGAGGTAAGCGTGCCATGTGTTTAATCGCATGACAGAAAAACATTTATTCTGTTGTTAAGATTGGCCGTGTTGTGGAGAAGGTGGTATTAGTGTTACTAATATTCTGGATTTGTTTTATAACGTGTGTTTTTTCTGAAGCATCCAGCAGAAAACACATTCCATATGGCCTCATTTATGGGAGAACAAACTGGACTTCGTGAACCCTCTCTTTAGACCCAATCAGAGCCAGACTCAGGGACTTCTGAAGCCCAGTACTGCCCCCTACTGTTTCAAGTATGTCAAAGCATTTATTTTATGCCCTGTGTAAAATCAAAATCTGTCTTTTTTCAGTACCTCACAAATTGAACCGAGAAAACTTTACTGTTAATAAATATATTTTTATTGCTTTTGATTCTTTTCTCTCATGAACAGTTTCTTGCATTAGCAGTATCCATTCCCACGTTAACATCACTTGAGCTTTAAATCAGATCACTGATAAATCAGATAATAAATCAGATACAATTTTCACAGTGAAAAGCATACGCTTGATTACCAAACAGTAGAGAAGCTGCATAAATATTGCGTCTGTTCTGGGTTCAGATACTGGAGACGTCTGTATAATAAGTTCGACCGTGAGCTGCACCCACGTCAGTCTGAGCTGGACTGTCTAATGGCTGTAAAAGAGGAAACGCAGCAACTGGAGGAAGAACGTGCTCTGTATGAGCAGGTAGAACAACTGTTTTCCCAAACATCTCCATCGTTCCATTACCGTTCATAATTTCACTTTGAATCAGTTGAAGAGCGCAATAAAATTGTTAAAAAAATATTAATTTTACACTAGTTTTACTCACTTTAGTGATTAAATCCTTTCTCCTTTCAGAAACTGGCTGTCCTGGATAAGGAACGTGCAAAGACCCTTTACATGCAAAAGGGTATATTGGACAACAGGCAGAAACTTTGGGCCCCTTCAGATATAAGCCTGGCTAACTCTCCTCAGGATTACATGGGTGGCATCGCACCTAATGTATTTAGCCTCCAGCAGAAGGAGAGAGAAGGTGCAGAGCTTCGCCTGTTCGTGGACAGACCAAAAAACGCAGATGCTGACAACAGTGATCAAGAATCAGGAGTGGCTGATTTTAGCTGCCATTCCTCTGGTGAGGAGTCACTGCCAAGTGAAGACAGTGTGAAAGATCCGGACTCGGATGAGATTGGCTACAGCAGAGCATAAACATATGCTCCATATTGTAAACGCTGTAGGATGTTCAAAGTGTCTGTGCAATCAGGAAAGATATTTGACAATGTGGACATGTTTCTCATGTCGCATGACAGAAGCATGTCTTGCTGTGTGAATGTGCATTGTGTTTGGACTAAAGTATATAAAGAGTAATGTTTTATTCTGTAATATATATGCTACTTTATATTTATGGTGTCTCATTGGCATGTGCTCTTTCAAACATTAAATGTGCGTGTAATAAATAATGTCATTCTATTTTTTTTGCACTTTTGGATCTTGCATAAAATTACTGTTTATTGTCAAAAAAATGGATATTTAAAAATTTCATTTAATTGGTGTTCTTAAAAAGTAACATTATTCAAGCATTATTTTAAACGGAAATTGCTGTTTTCTCACTTGAAACTTTAAATTTGCCTGTATACTGCATTAAAGGTGTAACTATTTATTCAATAAATTCCACATCTAGATTTACTCACTCTTTTTTTATGTAAATGTCTTAACTGACCCTTGTCACTAAGCGTGTGATTTTAACATAAACGTTGAAACGCGCAACAATACAAATAAAATGTAGAAATATCGATGATTTAAACTGATCAAACCTGTCTCAGACCAATTAACCAAAGGATGATAACGATTTATTTTTCAATTTAATTTTATTTTGGGTGAGTGGTGGGACAAAGCAATCGCAGACGTACGACTATTTTATTAATTTTATTTTACCACTAAACTGTACCCAGCGTCACGCTGGGTTCAAATATCACGCGTGACGTCACGGCGAAGCGCTGTGATGTAGTTTCAGAGGTGGCAGCTAGTTGTTGATATCGCTGTTAGCCCAATAAAACTATATAAAAGTAAACGAGCAAGGTCTCGGTCCTTTCTAAACAAGGTGATTGTGTATTACAGAAGCAGTATACGCTTTAAGTGTAACTACCTTGTTTGAGGAAAGGTAAGTCCTGACCAAGTGAACTTTGATCATGATAACAGGACAAACTTTTGTGGCTAGGCTTATTGCTAGCACGCGAGCCACTTACAGGAATAAACACTCACCCCGACACCAAACAGCGCTCCTTAAAACATCATTCACACGCTGCAAGACACATTATTGACACAAACCTTCAGCAGATAACTACAGACACTGTTTTAGGACGTTTTCGGGTTAAGTTGTTAAGCAGATGTGTTGTGCTTGCTGGTGCTGCTAACCTGTCATAACTTAAAATAAGTTATTCGTGCATTTAAGAGTCTGAAACCTCCATACAAATATCGGGCACTAGGTTACAAACGCACTTTAATGTGCAGATATGATATTTGGGCGAGCGATCAGTCGTTCATCTACATATTTTGGTATGTTGAAGTGAATGCTGGTCTAGTTAGCCTGCGACCATTTTGTTTTATCTGGCACTCGTTGTAATGTTTAGTCGGTTTTGCCAAGTGTTTTTGTGTGTGTGGGCTGTGTACGTCTGAATCAGTGTTCTTTTACACTCATGAAGCACGATTAGTGTTTACTATGTGCAGATTAAAATAGCAGGACGGATATGAGAAACTCCACAAGGTTTCCCTTCTGTTTATGGTGCTCCTTGCGTTGTTTGTGATGACCAGGATATAATTAGTTAACGTCAATAAATACATTACTCATGATTCAGTTTAATGAGTCAGCCAGTCCGTGGCCAAAGATATTATTCACCGAATTACAGTGAAAGAACATATGCCATGGAAATACTTGGTAACCACAAACCACAAAAAAGCCAATTTTACACACGAGAAACCACAATTTAGTCATGCGCACATGTTAAGCTGCTGATTTTTAAGCAGACAGAAGATTAGTGTGATCATGTGTATATTATAGACATTCTGTACATTTGCCTTGTTTGACTCAAGTTGAACTGTTGCACTTTTATACTGTTTTCAGTGGTTTACACTTTTGTGCATTATGTGTATGTTGTAATTGTTTATTCTGTCCATCGTGTGTATTAAACAAACTTGTATGTATGTGGACCGTGCAGCCACTCATTTTTCACTCATCATTATGCTGTATATTGTGAACTGACAATAAAGTGATTCAATTCATTTTAATCGTCTGCTTCCTGATACTGTGATAGTGACGTCATCTTTACCACTGCAGGTAGAAAGAGGGAGCAAGCGACAGTTATTTCATGAAAATATCCCCTGGGGAGCGTTTTTGTGGTTTTGATGCCGTGCACCTGAGAGTGGAACTATGCCCGCAGCCACTGTGGATCATAGCCAGAGAATATGTGAGGTTTGGGCCAGCAACCTGGACGAGGAGCTTAAGAGGATCCGACAGGTGATCCGCAAATACAGCTACATTGCAATGGTGAGTTTGAAGCTGTGATTGTTCATCATGTATTGTGTCTCCAGGGAAACTGTTAAAGCGATAGTTCACCCAGAAATGAGAATTATTCCATCATTTACTCATCATTTGTCATTCCAAGCCGATATGACTTTTTCATCTTTGTGGAACACAAAAGAAGATATTTTAAAAAATGTGTCCATACAATAAATGGGTGCCAGTGCTGCTTGGTTGCTAACATACTTCAAAAGTATCTTCTTTTGTGCTCCTCATAAGCAAAAGAAGTCATAATGACATGAGGCTAAGTAAATGATGGAAGAATTTGTATTTTTGGGGTGATCTGTCCCTTGTAACACCCATTTTGTGTGTGTTCGTAGGACACAGAGTTTCCTGGTGTAGTCGCCCGACCAATCGGAGAGTTTAGGAGCAATGCAGATTACCAGTACCAGCTGCTGCGGTGTAATGTCGACTTGCTAAAGATCATCCAGCTCGGCCTTACGTTCATGAACGAGCAGGGCGAATACCCACCAGGAACGTCAACATGGCAGTTTAACTTCAAATTTAACCTCACGTAAGTGACGCATAAAACCAATTTCGTATGTGCACTCTGTTCATGTTAAGACCTATAACAAGATGATTCTTTAGGAAACTTACACCAGCGGTCGTGTCTTTGCAGGGAAGACATGTATGCACAGGATTCTATAGAGCTTCTCACGTCTTCAGGTATACAGTTTAAGAAGCATGAGGAGGAGGGCATTGAGACGCTGTACTTTGCCGAGCTGCTAATGACCTCAGGTGTGGTGCTTTGTGAGGGGGTCAAGTGGCTCTCGTTCCATAGGTAATTTGGCATGATCCATATGCATGTTCCCCAATCCTTATGCACGTTCCCCAATCCTTATGCACGTTCCTCAATCCTTATGCACGTTCCCCAATCCTTATGCACGTTCCCCAATCCTTATGCACGTTCCCCAATCCTTATGCACGTTCCCCAATCCTTATGCATGTTCCTCAATCCTTATGCATGTTCCCCAATCCTTATGCATGTTCCCCAATCCTTATGCATGTTCCCCAATCCTTATGCACGTTCCTCAATCCTTATGCACGTTCCCCAATCCTTATACACATTCCCCAATCCTTATACACATTCCCCAATCCTTATGCATGTTCCTCAATCCTTATGCATGTTCCTCAATCCTTATGCATGTTCCCCAATCCTTGACGCAAGATTCAAGTCAACTCCTTCCCTTAATGTAAAGGCACGATGAGTTTTTAATTTGTGTTGTGTCAAAGTGTTTGTACTCAACAGTGAAGAACTGAAAATTGTACAGAATTATTTTGTCCTGTTCTAAAGCACATAATTATGTCTTTATCCCAAACAGTGGCTATGACTTTGGGTACCTGATTAAAATTTTGTCCAATTCGAAGTTGCCCGAGGAAGAGGTTGACTTCTTCGAGCTCCTGCGGTTATTTTTTCCCATCATTTACGATGTGAAATACCTCATGAAAAGCTGTAAAAACCTGAAGGTATCGTACTGTTTGATTTTGTGATGTAAAACGTGCATAGCGATGTCATCTTGAGATATCATCATCACTGCAGCGTTTGATATTCCGGGGTTTGTTTATTTGATCAGCGATGTGATGTGCCTCATGTGATGTTCAGGGTGGCCTGCAGGAGGTGGCCGAGCAGCTGGAGCTGGAGAGAATTGGACCTCAGCATCAGGCGGGATCCGACTCATTACTCACAGGAATGGCATTCTTCAAGATGAGAGAGGTATGCCAGCAGCTGAGAAAACATCTCAGGATTTGAACATCTGCTCTTATGCCAGCCTAATATGCGGAGACAGGCACGCACGGAGGCCATTTGTTGGTAGATTTTTTTCAAAAAGTGTAAACATTGTGGATCTGTAACTGTCAAAACAGTACTCATTAGCATGCTCAGGGCTGCGTTTCTCTATAGCATCGTGAGCCTAAGTTGATCGTAGAGACCAGTGGTGCAAATTGGTGCCACGATACACTTAGGATTAGAATGCTTTTGAGAAACACAGTCCAGTACTGTTCAGGCAGCCCACCCCCAACAGTGCCTCAGGCAATGGCGTTAATTTGGGGCGGCGCTGTCCGTTTATCTGACCAATGGCAAAATTTAGAGAAACCTGACTGGAACTGTCATTATTTTTATCATTCTTTTTGGTGATGCTAGTGGTGCAGAACTGACATTTAACTATACTGCCATTTGAGCTTGGTCTTTATTAATCTATTGGTCTTTAAATACAGAGCTTATTAACTGTAACACGCAGTCTTTTATGGCTAAATGCTTTGATGGAATGTACAGGCAGAAACCGACTTCATTATAATGAGCTTCTGCGTTTTACTCGTCCTTATGTTGTGTTACGTTCCCCTGGTTGCAGATGTTTTTTGAGGACCACATTGATGACGCGAAGTACTGTGGTCACTTGTATGGACTGGGCTCGGGCTCATCCTACGTCCAGAACGGCACAGGAAACGCCTATGAGGAGGAGGCCAACAAGCAGCAGTCATGACAGGAATCCCTCATCGTGAAGAACCTCATCTACAGGGCTTAAAACATGGGTTTTAGTTGTTTTCTCCTCGAGATGTTTGCTAGGAATTTGCACTTTAAATCTCCCGTTCAACAGAAGAAAAGCTTCTTCCCTTTGTTGCCTTCTCTGGGTTCATTGTTTTCACACAACGTTCGTCTTTTATGGTTGGAAAAGAGGAACCATTTGGTGTTTTAGTTCCCCCCCCTCCACAGCTCGGCCTTCATATTAAGCTACATTTTACGTTCTTTTTTTATCGTTAATTTATTACGTTCGTTTCTCTCGCGTAGTGTTGCATGGCAAAACTAAGTACACCAGACCATCTACAAGAGATGTCGTTCCCTGATCAGATGAGTACGGATTGTTCACGGTTTGCAATAGATTTAGACAGATGAAGGAACTCACGGACACACAGGTAAATACAGGCACTTAATTG